>JAOWBF010000039.1:3035325-3046708 GCA_028566175.1 Vinca major
CAATATCTGTATGCAAGGAAAAAAAAACTAGCTTTTCAAATGAGGTTGGAGATTATAATGTTTTTTTATGCCTTATTTTTTAGTATCTTTTTCAATTTTCATTTTTTCACTGCGAAAAGAATTTTTATGCTAGTTAGAAGATATAAACATTTTTATTCATCAACTTAAATAACGATATGTATTTGATTGATGATAAAGTGTACCACAGGAAGTAAGACGTGTCTCTCTGACTGATAAATTTAAACGTTAAAATTACTCACTAAAATGAAATTTGAAAAACATATAGATTTTGACAGAATTATAACGGCCGGACTAAAAGTACTCAAATTACAAGATTGTGTACTAAAAGTGCTTCTAACCCATACTTAGTAGACTATAAAGAGAAATATTAACCCAAAAAAATTTATTGGCAAGCGAAGACGCATTCGTTTTACATCTCCTAAAAAACCTCTATTTCTCTCTCTCTAAAAAGGTCTCACATCATATCACATTACTTCTCTCTTCCCCTTCTTCTCTACTATTATCATGGCTCCCGCCATCTCCCAGTAAAAAACCCTAATTTCTTATCTCCTCCACACTCTCCCACTCCAGGTAACCCTAGATTGAAAGATTATTACTGAATCAATTATCAATTAAAGCTTTGTTATTATTCCGAAATTATTTGCTTTTGATTATGTTTGATTGTTTCTGTCTATGGATATATTCTGGCGATTTTAATTTGGTAATTTTTTTATTTTTATTTTTATTTTGATCGATGGATCTATAGGAGTTTTTTTTTGTAAAAGAGCGGTTTTTTTGAGTTTGGATATATGTCCTATAATCAATCAAGGGGTGAAAGGACCGAGTCTTCTCAGCACAGAAAATCCGGTCGATCCAATCTGCATCGTAACTTCTCCGGCGGTGGTAATAAAGGTAGCGGCAGCGGCGGCGGCCCCACTGCCCCTCCTCCTTCAATCAATAATCCATCACTTCCCTCTAATCGAAGGTAAAATTAGGTTTTTTTATTTATAATTATTGGCATGTCGAAGGAGTTAGGGTTTCTATTGTTCTATTACAGTGATTTTAATAATTGCCATTTGTTTTTAATTATTTTACTGTTGATAGTTTTAAGAAGCACAATAATGTGCAAGGAGGGCAACCAAGAACAAGTACTCCCAGTGCGCGGCCTCTGACTTCGGATTCTAATACTCACCCATCGCAGAATGGAGCTCATGCGCAGCAGCAGTCTTCTTCTCACGGTATGTGATGGGAAAATTAAATGTTTTTAGGCCCAAATTTTGTGCTTGTATCATAATGGGGTTTATTGTTTGGGAAAGTTATCCTTTTTATTTCTATTCTTATTTGAAAGACTTCTTATTCAACATGTGTTGATCTGTTTATAGTATGGTCATTAAAATTTGTAATGGTAATACGAGGAAAATTGCTTTATTTATTGCCAAAAGAACTTTTTTCCATCTTCTTTTGTTCAATTTATTCAAGAACAATTGTCCTTGTTCTAGGAATATCTGATGCTCAAGTTTCAAGCTCAAATGTTAAGCCAGCTGCAATTAAGCCAACAGATATGGTTCCCAAGGCCACACGAGCTCCAAGAGTACCACCTTCTAATGCGTCCGCAGCTAGTTCTGACACTAAGCCTCCCCCACTTTCAGTGGCACCAGCAAAAGGTCTGATATTTTGCTGATAGACATATTTGGCTGTTATTTCTCATTCTATGAATGGGAAATTGTTTGGATTCTAGTACTTTACATTTTGCGGTTTCTGTAATTGAAGAGTTCATAACGAATTTATTTTTTCTCTTTTCTCGAAGTTCCAGTAGAGGCATCTAAGTCATTTCCCCTTCAGTTTGGATCCATAAATCCTGGTCTTGTGAACGGGATGCAGGTAATTTTGCTTCGAATTGATTTCAAGTATTCTACAGACAAACACGTCACTCGAGCAGATTACATTGCTGCTGTACTCTTGTTCCTAACAAGTGAAGACCTGCTTCCTATATGTTTGCAGGTCCCCGCTCGGACAAGCTCAGCTCCACCAAATTTAGATGAGCAAAAACTTGACCAGGTTTGTGGTTATCTTAGCTAATGATCTGATGTTTAGATGTATGACTATTCCCAGTGGAAACTGAATGTTATCTGGTAAACTTTAACTGCCAGTGTGATAAGATCATGCATCTTCCATATAGTAAAAACGGGAAGAACTAATCTGCAGAAGTGACGAACATTTAGCTAAACAAGGTCATTATGTTTACAACTTTTCTGGCTTGAATCTCCGGTTTCAAGACAGTATCACCTTGTGAAGAAAACTTTGCCAGGCAACCTGGATTTGGCACTTTCCTTGTGACGCTTAGAGTCATATTGTTTCCATGGATGCCCTTGTGGTTGTTCTTTTTGTCTTTCATGCTCTATAGATCTGTTCATTTGCCTTTTTGGACTCTAGATGGGGAAACCAATTACTTTCTTGTTTGCAATTCTGACATCTGCAAAGATCGTTGAGTACTCGTGTTTTACCTGTGGAGTTCTTGCTACACCAAATGAGGAAATGAAATCATGTGATCTGATCCACTCTGGTGAATATGTTTCAGTTTGTTGTACAATGATGGTCCATATTCAGACTAGTTTGCATGAACTGTCCGTGAAAATGATCCAGTTATCATCTTTCCCTTCTTTGTAGCCTTTTGAAACTTGCTGGGTGTTTTAATGTCCATATCCTCAAGTCTCACTTTTAGGTGGCTTTTCACTCATTTTGATATTTGTTGACCTCAAAAGCAATTGTAGTTTTGTTGTGGACAACTCTTTACTCTAATATGGTTCTTTATTTGGCAGGCTCGTTACAACTCCTTGAGGGTGACCCCAAACCTTCCTCCTCCATCCATTCCCAAACAACAGTTACCGAGAAAGGATGCTGGGACGCTTGACCAGTCTAGTATTGCTGAGAGTCATGCTACAGTAAAACCCAAGAGAGAAATACCAATTTCAGCTGCCGCCCCCGTATCTCAAACACAGAAACCCTCTGTGCATCCAATTCAAGGGATGCCTATGCAAATGCCATTTCACCAACCGCAGGTGCCGGTCAAATTTGGTGGGCCTAATCCTCAAATTCAACCACAAGCCATGTCAGCTGCATCTCTATCGATGGCAATGCCCATGTCCTTAACAATTGGAAATCAACCTGTACAACAACCAATGTTTGTTTCTGGTCTTCAACCGCACCCGCACCCAATGCAGGCTCAAGGAATCATACATCAGGGGCAGCCTCTAAATTTTACGTCTCAGATGGGTCCCCAGCTCACCCCCCAAATGGGCAACATTGGCATTGGTTTGGGACCACAATTTCCTCAGCAGCAGGCTGGAAAGTTTGGTGGTCAACGTAAAGCTGTGAAGATTACTCATCCAGAAACTCACGAAGAACTGAGGCTTGATGGGTCTCCTGCCCCGAGGTCACATCCTAATATGCTTCCTCAATCACAGCCCATTTCATCATTTCCACCTGCCCATGCGGTTAACTACTATCCTAATCCTAATTCTTATAATACCAGTTCTCTCTTTTATCCAACTCCAAGTTCTCTCCCCCTTGGTAGTTCTCATCCTCCTTCGCAGCCAGGAAGATTATATAATCAGGTCATTATACTCTTTGATCTATGTTTTAGAATTTGTCTGTGTGTTCCTTGTTGAATTACGTCCCTAATATATATAATTCACTGTTCATATATTTTGCTAGATGCTCTTTCCTATTTATAGCCTGGACTTATTGTCCCTGTTGTCAATTTCCTTTCAGGTGACAGTGAAACCTGTTACTATTTCTCATGTAGAGAAAGAGCCTGCGTCTTCAGTTGGCTCAGCTCGCTCTGCCAAGGCAGAATCTCGTAGATTACCAAGGCCTTCCCCAAATGAATCTGAAATCTCGTCGCAGACAGTGAAACCCGGTCCTGGCCCAACATCTTCACCATTGTCTGGGGCAAGTAAAGCTCCCGTGTCAACGGTTATGTCATTGGGTTCTGATACCTTGCAGAGTTCAGCACCGGATTCTTTACTCCCTGTTGTAGGGGTTCCTCCAAAGGGTTCTTCAGCAGCAACAATTAGTGGCGAAGGCTTGAGACATGAAATTGTGGATGTGCCCGACTCTGCTAAAGTTGGCCAGAGGAAGTTGGGTGGTAAAGCAGATCTTTTGTTGTTGGATCAGGTGAGATTTGGTCATTTTCTTGTTGTTTGTGGCTTTAATGAAGGCTTACTGTTCCTTTTCCTTGTGGTTTTGGGTCGTTTGTGTAGGCTGGTGGAGAATCTACAACTGATTCAGACTTCCAATCTCAGGAACCTGAAACTCTAGAAGACAAAGTGACCGTCTCATCTGCTGCTAGTGTGGTTCTAGATATCCCAAAAGAATCGGTGGCAGTTGCACTTTCCCTTGATCAAGATGTTTCGGATTCAATTCGCGTCGAAGCAGTGGATGGCAGTGCATCTGAGTCACTAAAAGCTTTTGTTGGTGGGGTTGTTGACAATAACCAATCAGAACCTCCTGCGTCGGGAGAACAAGAAGTAATCTTGCCTGAGGAAGCCAAAGAGGATAAGGGTATTGAGGCATCCTTAAAAACATCTAGCTCTTTGCATTCTAGTGACCGGACAGAAGAGAAGACACTGGAAGCTGAGCAGATACAGCTTGAAGGATCTGGTGGTCTTTCTGTTGAAGATGATAGCAGTAATGACACTTTGGTCACCAGATCTGCTTCTGTGCCAGATGATGGTAATGGTGAAAGAGTTCCTTCGGCTATTGATAAAATTGATGAGAATGTCAAAGCAGCGGCTTTGGGTTCTTCTTTAAGTAGGACCAATAGCTTAGATACTAAAGAAGCTGTTAGCACAGAATATTCTGTCACAGAAAAGGAGACGTCTTTATCTGCTCCTCATTCAGAAGAAAATTCAAGATGCGAAGAAGGTGCTGAGAATAATAATACAGGCTCAGCTATTTCATCCTCAATCATCAAGGAGAGGTCTGCCCCCGAGGCAAATGTTGCTAAAACCACTGCACCTAGGGGAACCAAGAAAAAAAAAGAGTTTTTTAAAAAATTAGACAATACTGCAGTGACTACGGATCTATATATGGCGTACAAAGGTCCAGAGGAAAAGAAAAAAGCTGTTGTTTCTGATGAAGGTGCTGAAAACAACGCCGGCAATAACTTGGAGCCACTATCTTCACACGCATCTCCCAAAGATGTATCAAATGAGAAAGCTTGCCCGAGTAAAGTGGAGCCAGATGATTGGGAGGATGCTACTGACATTTCTACACTAAAATTGGAAACTTCAGAGAATGAGAGCCAGGCTGCTGGCAGAGGTGAAGATGTCAAGGGAACAATGACTAAAAAGTATTCAAGAGACTTCCTGCTTAAATTTGCAGAACAATGTACGGATCTTCCCGATGGGTTCGAGTTTGCTCCTGATGTAACGGAAGCCTTGATGGTTTCTAACGTCAATGTTTCACGTGAGTCCTACCATAATTCTGGAAGGGCTATCGATAGGCAGAACTCTCAATCCCGGCCAGATCGTCGTGCAAGTGGCATGGGGGAGGAAGACAAATGGAATAAATTTCCTGGGCCTCTTATGACAGGACGGGATATGCACATGGATATGGGTTACGGGACTAATGTTGGGCGACCTGGCCAAGTGATGAACTATGGTGTTTTAAGGAATTCGCGGATGCAGGCACCTATGCAATATCCAGGAGGCATTCTTGGTGGGCCATTGCCCTCTCCAGGTCCGCAAATTGGCATGCCTAGAAACAATCCTGATTCTGAGAGGTGGCAGCGTGGAAGTGCTTTCCAGAAAGGTTTAATGCCTTATCCTCTCACACCTTTACAGACGATGCACAAAGCAGAAAGGAAGTATGAAGTTGGTAAAGTAACAGATGAGGAACAAGCAAAACAGAGACAACTGAAAGGTATCTTGAACAAGCTAACTCCTCAAAATTTTGAGAAGTTGTTTGAGCAAGTTAAACAAGTTAACATTGACAACGATGTTACTTTAACTGGGGTTATTGCACAAATATTTGATAAAGCTTTGATGGAACCAACCTTCTGCGAGATGTATGCTAATTTTTGTCATCACCTTGCTGCGGAGTTGCCTGATTTGAGCGTGGGCAATGAAAAGATCACTTTTAAGAGATTACTACTCAACAAGTGCCAGGAAGAATTCGAGAGAGGAGAGAGAGAAGAAGAAGAAGCCAACAAAGTTGAGGAGGAAGGAGAAGTTAAACAGTCAGAAGAGGAAAGAGAAGAGAAGAGAATAAAAGCACGAAGAAAAATGCTTGGTAACATAAGACTAATAGGAGAACTTTACAAGAAGAAAATGTTGACTGAGAGGATAATGCATGAATGTATAAAGAAGTTGTTGGGTCAGTATCAGAATCCTGATGAGGAAAATATTGAAGCATTGTGTAAATTGATGAGCACGATAGGTGAGATGATTGATCATCTGAAGGCCAAGGAGCACATGGATGCTTACTTTGATATGATGTCGAAATTATCAAATAACATGAAACTGTCTTCTAGGGTGAGGTTCATGCTGAAAGATTCAATTGATTTGCGAAAGAATAAATGGCAGCAGAGAAGAAAAGTTGAAGGGCCAAAAAAGATCGAGGAAGTGCACAGGGATGCTGCCCAAGAGCGGCAGGCCCAAACTACTAGGCTGGCCCGTACTCCAAGTATGGGCTCCTCAATTAGAAGGGGCCAAACTATGGATTTTTCTCCTAGAGGCTCAAACATCTTAGCTTCACCGAACTCCCATACGGCTGGTTACCGTGCTGTGCCCCCCCAGCTCCGTGGTTACGGCACTCAGGATATTCGGGTGGACGAGAGACATGTTTTAGATAACAGAGGATTGTCTGTTCCTATGTCTCAACGACCTCTTGGTGATGAATCTATCACCCTTGGACCTCAAGGTGGTCTTGCTCGGGGGATGTCATTTAGAGGTCAGTCAGCTTCCCCCGTCATTCCTTTAGACCTTCCAAGTTCTGGGGACCCTAGGAGAATGGGAGCTGGGCTGAATGGTTACAATCCCATATCAGATAGGTCAGCTTATAATGCAAGAGAGGAATTATTGCCGAGACAGATGTCAGAAAGATTTGCTAGTGCACCTGTTTATGATCAGTCAACCACACAGGAGCGGAGTATGAGTTTTGGGAGTAGAGATAGTAGGACCGCAGATCGTGGCTTTGATAAATCTCTTCCTTCCTCTCCACCTGCACGAGGTGGGGTCCAAACCTTCATATGTAATGTTCCTCCCGAAAAGGCGTTGTCAGAAGATCGTTTGCGGGAAATGTCTATGTCTACAATAAAAGAGTTTTACAGGTATGCTCTTGTGGCTTAATCGTTTTCACATATTTCTCATGTGCCCAAGTGCACACTTGCTATCACATCAGCGTGGCCATTGATTGGCCATATTTTCAAGTGCATTTCATTGAAACCACATTGATGTTTAGGTGTTCGGAACTTCGGATGTATTTGTCAATTGATGCACTAATTTTCATATGGATGCCAATTGGACCTTCATGTATTTTCAATTCAAGCCATTAGAGATTATATAGCTTACTGTTATGAGTATCCAGAGTGATAAATAGTTTAGAGAAGTCTGCCAGAAATAGTTGACGATTTCCCGTTGCAGAAGACCTATTACTATTCCTAGTTGTAGTTAGGGACTTAGCGTTAGATTAAATGCCGTCTTTGCTATTTCTGTATGTGTTAGCCATTCTGTGTTGCTTGCTAATTTTCTACCTTCTCAATTCTATTGTATGATCTATTGGAGCGTCTTTTTATTAGGTTTCAATGATACGTTCCCTAGTCGCATATAGAATAATGATTATGTATTGCCTACATTTAGGGGCTTGTGTGTGTGTGTGTGTGAGAGAGAGAGAGAGAGAGAGATTTTCAAAACATTTTTAGGCTGGAGAGTTGGTTTTGACAATGAAAGTGTCAAAGGGAAAAACCTTAGAAGCGGATCCGTCAATCTTTTTCCCTGCTTTATTAATGGAGAGACAGATTTTCATAAGAAAAAAAAATACCTGGAGTTAGTTTCCATGAAAATTTATAAATGCAATGAAGTTGGGATGCTAGGAGATATGTTTATGGTTTTCTCAACCTCTGCGAGTTTTGTGATTTTTGTTATGTTTGTCTTGTTGATTGAATTTGGCTAACAGCGGCAAAATGATTTTGTAAGTATAACCATTTGCTTATTGCTTGTTTTGCATTTCACCAGTCTCCTGATACAAAGAATCTTTTTATTTTCTGCTAAAATGTTGAAAATCTCTAGTATCAAGATAGGATATAAGGGTTGGACAAAACGGATGGTTTGTTGGAGGATGTACTGTGGCACAAGAACATACAGTAGTGCATGCAATTTAATTGGCTTTTTTGGATTTATCATTTCCTTTTGAATTTAATCCAATGAAGAAAAACTGCCTGCTTTCGCCTAAATCGGATATCTTAGTTTCCCTTATGAGTTTAAAGCCTACTTTTCAAATGGAAAATTATAAATACAGAACAGTTATAGCAGATGTTTGAGAACCTTATATTGCAAAAAGAGGCTATATACATTTCTTTTAGATTAAACAAGAAGTACAAGAAAAAGGATGAGGCATCCTAAAGAGAGTAAATAAATAGTTAATTCAGCAGTCCAATCTCTTTGTAAATATAAAATATACCAGTGCAATGTCCCACAAAACACCAGTTTCTATTGTCGAAGACATCTATGGCAAAGTAAGTTGATAGGAATACTCTGATTTCAGAAGTGCTTGTTATTCCTTTCTGTTCAGATCCTATTATTTTTATTATTCTCTCGTTTAGTCTTTATTTTGGTTGATATTGGGGTTACACTTGTTTTTGCCGTTCTTTGAAATTTAATAATTTAACTTGCTAGACTCTCTTATAGTTGTAACTGCCCCTCTATTCCGTTGATTTTCTGCTTTGAACATCCATTTTCTCCTAGTTGGACGGAGTAGGATTTTAAGCAAATACTACTACACCAACAATTTAGACATGTAAGCTGTTGTCTTGGTAGGGTAAGGAAAAGGGTTCTTAGAGTATGCATTAGTTTAGCACAGCAGACTTGTATTCTGTTATTATATTTTCTCAATTTGGCAGAATTTGAATCATCTTTCCTGGGCTTGAAGAGAAAATGGTTTTTCTTAGTCTGGTTGATTTAGAAGAATGTTCCCCTAAAAGAAGTTCGTAGGTTTAGAATAAATGTTGTATTAGGTTCGTGCATTCCAGAAATGGATCTACAAATTAGACACAAATATACTCTGTATACGTTCTGGGACCTGATCGACTTTCCTTGCTTTAGCAATCTAGAACAATTTCTATATTTTCATTCCAGTTAAATCAAATTGGCTGGTACCCTCTAAATTCAAAGCTGGTTAATAAAATGTTGTCGAGTGTATTCTAAATTCAACCCTGGTTAATAAAATGTTGTCAACAACACAGCGAAGTTTTGTTACTGAAGTTCTAATGCAAAATGGCTATGCATTGAGCCTTATTCTTTTAATTGTTGTATATGCATATTGTTTGGATTATAGGGCTAGGGCCCCTTGATCTCAATGATTATTCTACTTTGTCTTCATTGACATATATACTTGTCTTTGCAGTGCAAATGATGAAAATGAAGTTGCTTTGTGCATCAAGGATCTTAACAACCCGGGCTTCTATTCATCAATGGTATCTCTCTGGGTAACTGATTCATTCGAGCGAAAAGACATGGAGAGGGACCTTCTGGCAAGACTTCTTGTCAATCTCACAAAATCTCGTGAGAGCATGTTAAATCAAGATCAGCTAGTCCGAGGGTATGCAAATATTTTATCACTCTTGGTTGACTGACTAAACTTTTGCTTGTTCAGTGTTGATCTGATTGATGCTTTAATTAAATGTGTTGCAGGTTTGAATCTGTACTGATGACCTTGGAGGATGCTGTTAATGATGCCCCCCGAGCAGCAGAATTTCTTGGTCGTATCTTTGCTAAAATAATATTAGAAAATATAATCCCGTTACCTGAAATTGGGCGGTTAATATACGAAGGTGGAGAGGAGCAAGGACGTCTGATAGAAATAGGACTTGCTGCCGAGGTTCTTGGAACAATCTTGGAGATAATTACTTCAGAAAAAGGTGATTCTGTATTGACAGAGATCCGGTCTAGCTCTAACTTGCGGTTAGAAAATTTCCGGCCTCCAGGTTCTAGCAAATCATGGAGACTAGATAAGTTTATTTAGAGACAGCGACGCTCATTTGTATCCCGTAGATAAAAATCCTTGTCTAGTTTTTTTATTAGGTGGTTGCCTACGAGTTTGCAGATTATATTTTTGTTTTGGGCAGATATGGGATATAGTAGGGGGTTTTCCTCGAATGTTTTAATATTATTCCTTTAGAAATTAACTGCAATTGCTAAAGGTTTTAATTTGAGCATCGAATTCTTCCTGGAATTGCGTGTTTCCGCATAACGTATTCTATTATGATTTTATCGTCCAATTATTTGTGGTGATAATGAGTTTAAATAAAGTTGAGTTTGTGTATATGGCGTTGAAATGGAATCGAATTTTCTCTCTGGACCCATTGTGGTTATTTGATTGTGATGAAATACTGGAATTGCTTCGAGACTTAGCATTCACTTTTTCAAGAGTATTTTCTGTTATATTGAAGTCTATTAAAGCAGGGAAAGTCTGGCATGGTTTGGTCCTACACTCCTCTCACATAATTTCAGACAGGATCCGCATGCAGAGTAGGTTCCGAAGGCCTCTATGTCTCACAGGTAACCATAAGGTCTGTCCGATAAGAAATATTTCCATTCAAGTATGGTTGATTCATAAGGAGCCAAAGCAGAATTTTCTTTACTTTAATCCTTTGGGGGCAGCACTTTGTTGATGCAAACAAGACTTGAGCTTAGCTCGTTGGATCACTAAGGATTCTCATGGATTACCCTGTGAAGTCCTCCTTGCAACTCGAAACGACTGATATTTTGTTGTCATGCAATTTGTAGACCCATCTTTTATCTTTCTAATACAAAATGAATTAGCTCCATTATTGTACAAAACCGTTTCAAATCTGATTTTGATACGATAAATTGTTCATCCAAAAATAGCATAAGCCTGTGTATATATATTATAGAATATTTTTTTCAACAAAAGGAAAATAAATAAAGAAGTGAAGTGAAAAATATTTTGGTTATTAGGTATATATGATTTGAGCGTTTTTTCTTGAGAGATAGACCAACCAACCTCTCGTAAACCTCATATTTGGGGGCTAAAAAGTATGAATTGCCAGGGGCTATATCTTTTTGAGAAGATGCCGCTACTTTTTTTTTTTTTTTGGTTGAATAAAAGTTCGGGCGGCTACGGACCTTAGGGAGCATAGGTC
>JAOWBF010000039.1:3046808-3059364 GCA_028566175.1 Vinca major
ATCTCTCAAGAAACCTCCCAAAACGTCCATGAAAAGGTGGAATTGATAGGGTTTTGCACATTCTTGCTAAGAAGGCAAAAGGGATTCAAGAACTTTCATTGTAGAGCTCAAAGATTTGTTTTTTATTTCTCTTTTTTTTTTTTTGAGAAGTTTTTTAAAGGGAAAGATAAGAAGTAAAAGAAGTTGAGGAATTGAATGCAGAGTACGTTAGAAGTTCTTCCCATTTTAGTTGTTTCATAGCTATCTGAATGATATTTTTATTTGATCTTCTCACGTTTGTCCTTAGATTTTTGTAGTTTCTGGTGGTTGGTAAGCATGTCTAATTCTAATGCAAGATATTTGAATCTGTTATCTTTATAATTAATTATACACAATAATAATACTAATATAACTCATTTAGTCGGTCTTTTTAATTGAGACATCTAAAAGGGTATGGAGGTAGGGAATATACATTGATTGATCATATTAACTGCTTCCTATTTTATGTGGATTTATTCAAATTTCATATATAAAGAACTCTTTACACTTCTGCTCGTTTTCTTTCTATTTTAGGCAATCTTTATCTTATTGTGATCCATTTGCATTTTTTTCTTGTAGCTTTCCCTTTTTTCCCCAGAAAGTTTGAATCTTTACCTTTCTTGTCTAATTTTGCCAGTAATTTCCTTCCCCCCTTTCAATTTCCATTAGTTCTTGGCACTTTCAGTGTATTTCCTTTCTGGGGTTTTCTTTAATCTCTGAGAAGCTTCTTGTTTTGGTAAATTATTATTTGGTGTCTCCGTTGATCATACTTCCTTCATATGAGGATGTGCTAGTGAAATTTTGTTTTTCACATTCTTTGAATCCTTCTAGTTCACATAAATGATTTGAATGTTGAATGAAAGAAGAATGTAATGTGCACATAAATTAAAATGGTTCTTGAGTATCCCTTCTCTTATGCTTCTTTACTTTGATGTGAGGGTGTGATTTTGTAGCAAACGTGACGGTATATGAGACTATTGTTTCAATGGTATTTTGTAAGCAACCACTTTGTGCATTCATGGCCAAAGATTAGGTCAGTCTCCAATCTTTCTGTGGTATTGTGGAGCAACCACTTTGTACATTTATTCCTGCCAAAGTTTGTGTCTGTTTCTTATTCATCCCCGCTCATACCCCCAATTATTGGGGACTCAGTGGGTTATGTTGTTGTGTTCTTTGAATCTTGTTTGAAATTTCCTTTTTGTTCTTTTCCATTTTGATCAGAAGTTGAATGGCTGTTAAGGAGAGGAAACCTGGATGTTGAAACTGTGTCTTAAACTGAAGAGAAAAATGAAGTGTTTTCATTACTTTAAGGATAGTAGAACTAAGAGTAGAGGGGGAGGACAAAGATCAGCACCAATACTAAAAGATGATGAAAGCAAATCAGAAGATGTGTCAGCAGCAAAAAGGATTACTAAATCTTCATGTTCAACAACTTCACCTCCTAGTTTTACTTCATTGTATGAAGAAAAAGCTCAGAATTTGAGGGTATTTTCTTATCCTGAACTTGTTCAAGCTACTAACAATTTCAGTAGAAACCTTAAGATTGGTGAAGGTGGTTTTGGAAGTGTTTTTAGAGGTACAATTAAACCTGTTTGTGGGAAAGGTAATCCAGTTGTTGTTGCTATCAAAAAACTCAATAGAGATGGCTATCAGGTATGGTTTTCACTTACCAAATAATCTTGATTGTTTTCTAGAGAAAGTCGCTATATGTATGCATCAACAATTTATGCTTTTCTCTTTATCAAATCTATTCTGTTTGCCTATGTTGAGATATACAAATATGCAAATTTGAGTGGAAATGTGATTTTGATAATGCAGGGTCACAAGGAATGGGTAGCAGAAGTGCAATTTCTAGGTGTTGTTGAGCATCCAAATTTAGTGAAACTCATAGGTTATTGTGCTGTGGATGGAGAAAGAGGTATACAAAGGTTACTGATATATGAGTTCATGCCAAACAAAAGCCTTGAAGAACATCTTTTCAACAAGGCAAATCCTGCTCTTTCTTGGGATAGTAGATTGAGGATAATTCTTGGAGCAGCTCAAGGGTTGGCCTATTTGCATGAAGAATTGGAAGTTCAGGTATAAACGAATCATTGAATCTTGTTTTCGAAATATTGAATACTCTGATAGAAAAAGGTATTCTTTCGTCTCAAAATTTGACTAATATTCATTACTTAGAGAGCGGATCTTCTGGTCATTGATCGAAAGGAGAGAATTGTTTCTTGAAGTGAACTTCATTGTATGATCTGTTTAGGCCCTTATTTTCTTGCATTTGTATGAGATCTTGTATGTTAATGGTTTCTTGCATCATGTCAGGTAATATTTCGAGATTTTAAGGCATCAAACGTACTACTGGATCAGGATTTCAAGCCAAAGCTTTCGGACTTTGGACTTGCGAGGGAAGGGCCAACTGGTGAACAAACCCATGTCTCTACCGCGGTAAGATTCACATATTTATGATTACATGTCTGTGAAAACGCTCGTGTTCATCAAATACAGAAATAAAGCATTCAAATTTGTTTGGTTTCACTAAGGCTCCAACCTGTTCTTTATGACTAGGTTGTCGGAACATATGGATATGCAGCTCCTGATTACATAGAAACAGGACATCTTACTAGTAAGAGCGATGTTTGGAGCTTCGGAGTTGTTCTATACGAGATCTTAACTGGTAGGCGATCACTAGAAAGAGATAAACCGCGATCAGAGCAGAAACTGCTGGATTGGATAAAACAATATCCTGCTAATAGCAGAAGATTTGGAATGATACTGGATCCAAGGCTTGAAAGTAAGTACTCACTCAAAGCTGCTCAAGATATCGCCAAATTAGCCGATATTTGCTTGTTAAAAAGTTCCAAAGACAGACCAAAAATGAGCCAAGCGGTTGAAACTCTGAAGCAGATAATTCATGTTTCATTGGAAGAAAACCCTTCTGATCAAAGTTCTATGAGTACTGAAGATAGCCCCCTTAAGGAGGAGGCATCACCAAAGCCGAATGGAGCATCTGAATCTGCAAAAAGACGATTAGCACATCTAGCTAAATTAAGCGAACAAGTTGGCGGGATTAGTAGAAGAAGGTTTATGCTAATGCAGAGGACTAAGGTGACCTAAAAAAAGGCCATTTCTCCGGTAAAAGTGGATACTTGAATCTTACAGATTAGCTTTGTTTCATTTCTTAACTGTTGATCAAAGGATGAAATGAATATAATTTGTTGTGGTAATGAGACTGAAATGAGTATTTTCTTGCCTTGGAGCATTAGGGGAACACTTAATTTGTCCTCTCTGTAAATCTAATGTATTAACAAATTTTCCTCTCAATTCTTCTAGAGAACTTGTTCTAGCCAAAGAAGGCAAGTGTAGTTGGCACGTCACTTTTCACTCATAACAATAAGTCTTGAGCTTGATACCTCTTGTCCCGTTAATAATTTTTAAAAAACGACGACAATTGTGCTAGCTTTCGTTGACTTGTTTATGCTTGCTTGTTGATGAAGTTCATCTGTTTCAACAAGCAGGTGGATTTCTTCTCAATACTTGTATGAATAATAAGAAGTGTAGTTTTCAGACTAATTTCCCCAGTTAGTCAACATTGGCAACTCAAGAGTAATTACATGAAGAAACCTTGATTATATCTGTTCTCAACTAAAAATGCATTTCTATCAGGGGGTGCAAAGTCAAAATGCTAACATAAGCAATCACACTCGACAACACTTCAAGACTCGGTAAAACATAAGAATAGCTTCTCTGACTGCAGCTACTGTATTAGGTAAAGTTCCCCGATTTCCATCATGCTAGAAAAATGATTTTGCCATGCTATTTTCACGGCGGAAGTTACTGTCATGCTGAGACTCTATCACCAATTGACATAATTCCCACCACCAAATTTACACTGGATGATCAACTACACGCGAGGGGAGCAAAATCCCAGAAACTGAGGGCGTATCGAGAGTGTTAGTTAATACATGCAACTCAAATGGCTAGTGCACAATAGCAAGAAATGCAACTCTATCTTCAGTAAAAAATCAGCCCACACCTCAAAAACCTGGATAGGCATGCAAGGAAATCCGATCACTTGGAAAGGGAAATTGATTAACAAGATCATTGATCCAACTGCTTTGGAGCTAAAGTTGAGCTTGCATTCTGCACCAGCCTGATTTTCTCTGATGGCAGCCAACCTAAAAACAGATATTGCTTAAATGACAAACAAACTACTGAATGTGCCACCGGCATTCCTAAATTACCTAAACAAGCAATATATATTTTTTGCATTGTCTCGTACCTCCACTATTACGGGTTATAACCTCAGTTTCTCAACCAAAAATCTCGTCCAGCACTTATAGAATTCCTGTCATCAGCAAATCAACTAACTTTAGCAATCTCATATGGATGCATCAAACTTGCACCATTAATAAAGTGTAGATACGTCAATTTTGAAAAGTACGCTGCTGGATATGTACAATATCATCACATTGGTATCTACTAAGCTTCAAATGAATCAGAGATCAAAGCTTAGTTAATCAAAATTATGAAAAACTCTACAATTTTAGAGAGAGCACGTTCAACAAACTTTAGATCGTCAATAGACCCTGCCTTGATCAAGTTAAAATCTTAAGGCGATTCGATTTGTTCAAAATTAAAACAAATATGATTAGTTTTCAGTAGTGTAAATATACCTCTTGATGGAAGCAGATTGATCCATGGACGACGATCGCTTTCCTTTTTCTCAAGTGTTAGCCCTTCATCTGACATCTGTATTGGGCAAACTCGGGGTTGGATTCTTAGAGTTTCCATTTTCTTTACTTCCATTCAGAAAGATGAAATTGGATCACGAAATTCTATGAAGCTACCTTATGAATCACCACGGATTGCCCACTACTAGGCACACATTCACTGGGTCGGAAACAGAACTCACTGTTTTCACTGAAACCATTGTTTCTATATATATAGTCATAGGCAATGTACATAAGAAAGTCCAGAAATAGGCACTTCCCAGTAGTTTCTTTACTGTATGCAGTATGTCCTTGCATATGACGGTGTGCTCGGTCCAATATTTTATATGTTATTTCATCAAATTCAAAATTGATCTGGCTCAACTTCTGTGCCCACAACCAAGTTCTTTGCGGGTATCCTTGTTTGCAGAGTTGAGACAACAATAAATTGGTGGTAACAATATTTGGAACAAAACCAATCTTAAGTAATTTTGCCGTTAAAATCATTGCTCGATCCAATATGTCATTACACACACCATTTAATAGGGTGTTGTATGTGACAGTATTTGGAACTATACCACTGGAGATAAGATCATTAAACACAGCAACAGCTTGATTCATATTCCTACTGCTACACAAACCTTGGATTTTAATGTTGTAGGTTGTAACATCTGGGTCCCACCCACTGATGTGCATTCTGAGTACAAGATTATCTGCATTAGCCATGTCAAACACCTTGCAATACCCACTAATCAAAGTATTGTAAGTAACAATATCGGGTTTTAACCCGTGCCGGTACATTTCCATGTATGCATCTATTGCCGACTTCATTCTGCCCTGTCTACAGAACCCACTAATGATAATATTCCTAGTGAAGAGGTCTGGCAGAAGACCCCATTGCCTCATTTCCTCTTCCAACTCTAATGCTTCATTCATTTTACCAGAGTTACAGAACCCAGAAATTAGAGAATTAAAAGCATAATTGTTCGGGACAAGTCCTTTCCTTAACATCTCTTGGAACGCAAGATATGCCTCTTCAACAAAACCAGTTTTCGAGAGTCCATCAATGTAGGCAGAAAATGCAACAGCATCAGGGGCTAATTTCAATCTTGTCATCTCTTCCCACAAGCTTTCAGCACCCGTAACATTCCCTTTTTTAAAATATCCATCCAGAAGCACCGTGAAAGCCACTTTATTTATAGGAAAACCTGTGTCCATCATCTTATCCATAAGACTCTTGGCTTCTATAAGCCTCCCGGTCTTAGAAAGACCTAAAAGCAAAGAAGTACATGTGGAAGCAGAAGGAATCAGGCCAAACTTAACCATCATGTTATACACTTCAAAAGCTTTATCGTGCAGTCCATTCCAGCTATAAGCAGAAATAATGGTGTTGAAACCAATAACACTAACAGGTATGCCCCTCTCTAACATATTCTTTAATAAGACTAGAGCTTCATCCAGCCTTCCTGCCCAGCAGAATCCAGCAATTGATATATCCGACAATGAACATTCTGGAATCAATTCTAGCCGATATAACTGGCTTAACAATCTATCTCCGTCTTGTTCTCTTCCATATTTATAGTGCCCTGCAACCAGAATATTGAAAGTTACACCATCAGGAGTAACACCCATTTGCCTCATTTCCTCATAAAGCAATTCCGCCTGAACTATATCTCTTGCCTTTACATAACCATCCATCAGGGAATTATATGTTGCAGTACTTGGTGAAACACCGAGCTCTTTCATCCCATAAAAAATATTCTTAGCTTCTACAACATTTCCCTCTTTGCAAAGTGAA
Organism: Vinca major; assembly: GCA_028566175.1. Classification (NCBI taxonomy): domain Eukaryota; kingdom Viridiplantae; phylum Streptophyta; class Magnoliopsida; order Gentianales; family Apocynaceae; genus Vinca; species Vinca major. The sequence goes on from JAOWBF010000039.1 coordinate 3,053,328, forward strand.
CTAATAATGGTTCCGAACGTGATAGCAGTTGGTTTACAACCACATTCTACCATGTAATTCACCAAACTAAGTGCATGTGAAGTCCACCCTCTTATACAATACGCATTTATGAGAATGTTGAATGCGACAGCATCAGGTTCGCAACAAAATTTCCTCATTACATGTAACAAGCTCACTCCCGTGCTAAGACAACCTCTCTTACAAAAGCCAAGAATCAACACATTATACACAAAATTATTCGGGCAAGGTCCATTTCTAACCATATCCCTAAACAACTTCCACACACTGCCATAATCACCAACTCTAAGTAGCAACTTAAATAAAATGCTAATGGTCGATAAACTCGGCCAAACTCCAACCTCCCTCATCCTATCCAAAACCTCCAATGCTCGAGCACACATATCCGCATGCAGAAAAGCCCGCATCAGCGAGTCAAGAACCGAAAAATCCGACTCATACTTTCCATGCTCTCTCCACATAAACTCCACCACTTCATTACTCCTACATTCTCCAATTCTCCTTATAACCCAAGAAAGTATATCCTGTGCCATTAACTTCAACTCCTCAGCAGCCAACAAATGTGCTGCAATACAACATGATTGGACTATTCCCTCCGAAAAATCACCAAAAGCCAACTTGAAAAATGCAAATGCAGCTTTCCGGTCTTCGAAATCTTTCAAGATTTGCACGAGAAAATAAGAACAAAATTTGCTGGAAAATCCCTCTAATACATACCCTTTTTGTTGTTTAATCATTCTTGATAATCCGATTACAACTTTTCGACTTTCATTTGGGTTAATTACAGTGATTGCTGAGCTCAAAAATTGAGGAAAAGGCATAAATTGTTCAAAGAAATCCGTTTTTTTATGAATAAAGATTGAATCTTTAGCATCAAATGAGTTAGTAGAATAAGTAGAAATTGAAGGTAAGAAATGGGAGTTTAGTTTCACAATGGAAATTGGAAAACAGGGACAGACCTGGAGAGCGGTTCGGAGGCGGTGCACCGCCACAGACATCCGGGATTCGCCAGAAGAATCGTCGGAGAAGGGATTTTTCCGGCCAATGACTGACTTCTACGGAAGGGTTTAAGAATGATTTACCATTTTCCTTTTTCAGGGGGTAATTTGAGATTAGGTTTGACATAATAGGACCTCTTTTTCATTTTTGTATTTTACTTATCAGGCCTTCAATTTTATCGTAATATCCAACTTATACCCCTTGTGTTTTTGTTTTTATTTTTTGTGGTAAATATATCGATTACAAAATATATAGTTGACTATATTGTAGAGGAGTCTCCCTTCTAGTGTTCAAGGGTTTGATTCTCGCCTTTGAGAATGTAGTATATTTTGTGGTCGGTTATTTGAGAGAATTTTGAATAAATTAATTAGTCATACGGTAAGACATTAAAATCTTAATTTCGACCTAAAAAGAATAAGCCTTAGATTCCATTGCCTTCCGCCCTGGTATGTCTTTTCCTAATATTTATGAAGAATAAAAATGTATATCAAAATTAGTGTCTCAATTTTGTAAATAATGCATTTAAATTAACTTGTCATTGTATTTTTCAAAACTATAAGCCACTTTTAAAAGGAACTAAAGTGGTTTCTTGTTCCTCCGTTTCACTGGGGAAAAAATGATGCATGAAGAGAATTGGTGATGTGAATCAAATTTTTGGTTCACCCCGAGTTACCCAATATCCACCAATTAGTGACTAATCCGAGCTCGTCTTGCGGTTTGGTTTGTAGCGTAACCACTAGTGCGAGAGAGTCTAACTCATATTGCTCTTTGTAAACGAAGTCTACTACCATGAGCGAAGACGGGGCGGCGAGATTTTTAAAAATACTACTTTTTATCGAAATTTATATGTATTTTGGAAAATTTTATCAGTTTCGCCCTCAAGATTTTTTTTGCCTGTTTTATTGCCCTCAAGAATTCTACTGCCATTTTTATCATTAGAGCTCTATAGTTCTACATAGCGTTGCAGTTTTGCCCCCAATACCAAATTTCTGGCTTCGTCCCTATCTACTATCGCAGGAAATTGTCACAAAAGTCGATGTACACATAACGAATCAAACACTCGTTAACGATGAAACATATAACAACTCCAACCAGTTACACAGAGCTCGGTTGTAATGTGAATCAAATCACTTGGTAAGAAGTTTACTTAACTAAGGAATAACCGTATTATTATCAGTGCAGTTGTGATTGAATGGTTTTATAGGCCTATTCAAATGGAAAAGACAGAGAAGGGAAAATAAATGGGCTGGATATGGGGCCTATTACAATAGAGAATACATAGGAACCCCCATAAAGTGTATTTCTTAAGTGCCAATAAAGCCCATAATGAAATTGTAAAATAATAATCTGAACTAGTTTCCTAGTTTCTAGTGCGGTGTCTAATTCTTCAAACAATTGTTTGTTCTTTCAAAATCACATTGTGTGTACAGCTTCCCGAAAAATATAACTTCATTCCTCCTGTAAATGGCTCGAGACAATAGTCTCAGTAAGATTCCAGTATTTACACTCTCAATTCGTTCAAAAGATTGAAATTTGTTCCAGTAGCCTGGGTTAAACAATTTTTCCCACGTAAAATTATTTCACTTACTTACTGTTAGCATTTATATAATCGAGAGGGTCACATTTGTTCTGAAAATAGTGTGATGACTTGTCACGAATACTGTTGTTGTAACTTTAGAATCACTAATAATATAAAAGTTCGACTTTACTAATTAAACCCATAATCATATTTATTTTGAAATATTGATGTGCACACAACTCTGATAAATTTAATTTTACTCCTCTACCAACTCTAAGGATGGAGAGGTAGAAGCGTTTAAGAGCATCTACAATTCTCATGTCATTATGCTTCGTATATGTGGCATGCTGCTTGCTTGGGGCAGAATTATTTTGGAGCATTATACCTCGAAGAATTTTTTTATTTATTTTAAGTAGGTTATTCTCTATTCTTTATTTTTATTTTTTTAAGGAATGTAAAGGAGTTAAATACCATTCATCAAAAAGAAGAGACTTAAATAGCATTAAAACCTACGTTTAGCATCGCTTTAAAATTTAACGTAACATTTTGAATGTCTTCAAAACACTTAAAACTTTATGATAGTATTGGAAATGCACTTGGATTGGACTCATCCTTTTGAGGGCAAAAATCAACTGTCTTCGTGTATTTCATTATTAATATACATAATTAATTACAATTTGCTATTTTTATATATAATTGAAAGAAATATTTATATAGCGAATTCTGATTGGTTGAATAAATAGATAGGGATATATAGAAGGACACATCCATAAAGTAGCAGACTAGTTGAAAGGATTTGGATTCTTTTAAGGACTGCACCACGGCTATCTGAATGTTTTAAATATGTACAATAAATTATGTAATGTTTTGGACATATTTTTTATATTTTTTAAAATGTTTATAAATTTAATTCAATAAGTTTTCTTTCTTTATGAACACGCTGCAACATGTTTTTTTTATCCTGATGAATGTCTTTAGACATGTACATGTTTGAAAATTACAACACATGTCACTACAAAAAAACATTAGATCATTAAAATTTTGTATTCAAAAGCTCAGAACTTGGGTGCATTAGTATTCGAATTGACCTTAAAAGTGTATTATTTGTGGGAAAGTAAAAAGAAAATTATATTGAAAAATACGAAAGTAGCACAATGCACCTAATTTATCATAATTCTCAAAATAATTTTTTTTTTTTTACTTTAGATCCTCTATATAATTGTCAAATAACCATGATATCAGTTCGATGATTAGGTTTGGCCAAGACCAGACCACCACGACCTCAGCTCTTCCTTACAAACCAGAACGGGCGATGTGCGGGAACTGCAGCTTTTATTTAATTTTTTAATCCGCGACCATTATTTCGAAAGTACAGACATTGTTAATGTGTCACAATCCATTTTACCAACTAAGTCAACTCCTCGGGTTGACTCCCTTTTTCAGCTTTCTTTCTCTTTACTGCTAAAAAGCGAGTATAGATTTCCAGGATGACAGCAAGGCAAGCAAGAGCAATAAGGATGCCAATGTAAGCTCTTTTCCATGTATTGTCTGGATTTAGAATACCCAATCCCTTGAAAATGTTTACAGCGCTGAGCACGATTATAGAGTATCCAAATGAGTGATGGTATATGTTCCAGTATATTCTGTATTTGTGATCTTTATTTGGCCTTAAAACTAGAGCAAATGCCTGCATCACTCAAAAGCTAAGATCATAAGATAAAAGATTCTTAGGACACCAAACTTTTAAAAATAATTAGCAAGAAATTAAAATGAGAAAAAAAGTTTAAAATACTTCTTAATTAATGAATGAAAAATTATTAGTAATTGTTGGTTGAGTAATAAATTAGGATAAGACTAAAATAATAATAATGAAGATACATTGAATTCTAAAATATGACAAATAATTTGGGATATTTAAAAAAGAAACTTTACAAACAAGGTCATGACTTCTTTTATTCATGTTCTCCAATCATCTCAAAATATCTGATTATTATTTTTAACATATAATTATCTTATTTTCTACTATGTTAGTAAAATTAATTAAAAACATAGAATTGAAAAAATACTTCTCATTCTATTTTCCCTTAAACTATACAAAAAGACCAAAATGCTTTAGGTTGTGAATATAGAAAATAGTAATTTGTGAAGAGTGAGTTTAGTTCGACTGACTACACTTCTAACCCCGCAAGCTCTTCGACATGCTAAGGTCAGGAGTTCGATTTATACTTAAGACGTATTTATTTCGAGGTGGCTACAATGCTCTGGTGATTGCGGATCTCTCCATACGGATTCCTTAATCGAATTAGTCGAGTTCGCTCGAAAATTTCTCAAGTGATCCTACCATACTGGTCACACATGTGACTCCAGGCTTAGGCAAAGCTAACGAATTTTGAGATACCTCGAGAGAGACTAATATTCTATCCCAACTGAATTAGTTATTCAAATGCTCTTTAAAAGAAAAAGTAGTACTACTTCCGTTCCATAATATAAGACATAACGTGAAAATTAAGGAATGAAAAAATAATATATTTTATTAGTCAAAATATCGTTATTACTTTCTTGAATAAAATTTATATACCACTAATTTTATTTAAGAAAGTAATATTGATATTTTGATTAAAAAAAACTTGAATTTTTGCTTCATTAATTTTTATTACGTGTTTTAAACGATTTATATTAAGAAAATGAAAGGGTACCTGGAGAGTTGCAAGGCAGAAAAGGAGAATGCCAATAATCCTGTGAGTGGTAAATTGAATTCCGGGAGATTGGCTTCCGAGGTGGAGCCCAGTAGCCCATCCTGCGGTACCTATAATGTAGCCTGATAATTGACAGCCAATGTGAAGGTAAAACCATGCTGGATCCGCTGATGGAAATTGCTTCAAGTATCTTGCAATCAAAGCACCTATAGGCATCAGGATTCCCCAACTTACACCATTTAGGATCCCATGAATCTGGGAAAAAATTTAAAAAATCATAAGGTTAAAAGTTATATCTATCAATAAAGTCATAATTAATGTTTCTCATTCATAACTCATTTTATAAGATTTAAATTAATAAAATAAAAAATTTAAATTAATGGTAAAAACTATTTATGATTTATTTCCCCATGATACCAAACAAAATGATGTCAGTCCAACTATTGAGAGTTATGTAATGCTTGTGAATTCCTTGGTGTGAAGAGTCAATCTGGATCCTATGTGGAACGAGTAGTGGTTAGTGAGTAAATTTAATATTTAGATCCATACCAATAAGTACAATACACGTAGGCAACAAAAATTTCAATTCACAGAAAAGAGAATTGACTTTTTATTCTACTTGTATTGCATTTATTGGTTTGGATATAAGTTTTAAACTTACTAACCGAAATTAAAAATTTCACGTGGAACATTTTTTTCCCAGTATATACGGAACGCCTCATGATAGGTGTTCAGAAACTCAGGATAGATGTCTTGAGGCTCAGAACAAGTATTTTGTGTGGTAAAAACAGAAGAGGTGTAAGTA
>JAOWBF010000039.1:3180917-3193623 GCA_028566175.1 Vinca major
TTGTCAAGTTAGAGAAGCAAAACAGTGTTTATTGAACTACTTCTACACTCAAATTGGGAAGAAAGAGGTATTCGTTCTCTCTTTCTAATACACAGATGTACTCCCTTCGTTTATAATTTAACGTCCACTTTGCTATTCATTTTGCATGGTAAGTGGACAATCAGCTTTGGACGTAAATGATCCATTGCGACTAACGATATATGTATTTTGTCTTCCAATGGCTCCTCAGGGTAAGCAGCTAGCAGAGTTATTAGATGAAGATCCAGCATTGATGGAGAGGAGACTGCAATGTGCCAAAAGACTCGAATTGTACAAGAAAGCAAGAGACGAGATTGATTCTGTATCGTGGGCTCGATGAGAGTGATTTGCAGGTTGGAGATATTCTTGTATCATAATATTTACTGGATTTGGGAGTGGAATTGTTCCTGATTGATTGTGTACACAAATTCATTATCGTTGTTGTACAACTTGTTCTTACAGTAACTCTAATTTTGCTAGGCTTTGTTGTCCAATGTCCACTCTCTACGTGCATTTATCTTAATGTGCTTTTTGTATATCATATCAGTTTTGGTTAACCCATACTTGGATCTCTTACTCTACGGCCAAAACTTTCTTTCCACTCTCTACTGTTTCTCTCACATGATTTTTGTGAACTCACAAAATTTAAAAAATTGAAAAATTCACTCAAGTGAAAAGTCTATCTAAAATGATAATTTTTTTCTATGTTGCGTAAAAGTTGAATTAGTTTTTTTTTGGTCTGGCTACGAGGTGTCATATTTGGCTCCGACTTTTGAGAGATTATATAGACGAATCCTCTCTTGCACCAGGTCAACTCATGAAGAGGTAAAGTGTTGGCCAAAATGACATGAGTGTAGATCGATCCTTGAGCTTTGACGAACTAAAGGCTGTAAGGGAAATGAAATCCTTAGCTCCACTACCTGTTAAGCATACTAGATTTGAGACTGCTATCAGCCTCGGAAATTCTATACTAGAAAATTTAGGTATTCTCACAAACTTGAATATTTTTTTTAAAATTTAACTATGAAAAAAAGATAGTTGTGAGTCGGTCTACGAAAGAGTAAAGTACTGGTTAAAGTAGCGGCTTCAAAATGATACCCTAGCAATACGTTGAATTAGTTTTGGAACTTAAACCCAAATCAAATGCATCCTTTATATTGAAACGCGGGCTTGCATTTCCAGCACATAAGGGCTTATACCGTGACTTAGAGTAGGCCTGGTTATAAGAATAGGAGGAAGCCCAGACCAAGCTAGCTAGCCCATCCAAAGTATAAAAGCCCAGAAGACCCTATTGTAACTGGATTTTTCGGGAGAGACTTTCACTGCTTCTTCTTCTTCTTCTTCTTGTGAAAGAGAAAATGAGCGGGACCTCAAACCTGTTGCAGCTATGGCAGATTCCTTATACCTCTCCATTATTTCGTCGCTCCAACCTCTATAAAGGTCTCTCTTTCTATCTCTGTTTCTTTTTATTCTTTTAATTTTAGCAGTTATTTCAAATTCTCTCTTGTTTCTGTCAAAGTTTCAATGGCAATTTTTAATGTTTATTGTGGAATGTAGTTTTTTCCCCTTTAAATTTCTATTATGAGGATAACTTTGGAAACATAATTCTTAAAATTTGTAAAAGACTACTACTTCCGTTTCCATAACATGAGTCGTTTATTAGCGAAATTAAGGAAACAAAAAACACAAGTCAAAATATCAATATTAATCTCTTACGTAGAATTAGTGTTATACAAATCTTATTCAAGAGAATAATATTTATATTTGACTAACAAAGTACTTTGCTTTTTGCTTCCTTGATTTTTGTTACAAGTCCTAAACGAGTTTATGGAGGAGGAATACTAGACATTTTGAGAAGGGATAAAAGAGCTAAAATGTATACTTGTGAAACGAAGGGAGTAAGTTTTGTTCAGTGTCAGTTCGAGCTGTGGGTATATTTGTCTTTTCTGCTTAAGTTTTTCTTGCTATTTTCATTGTTTTCTGACCGTATAGCTGTACTTGTAGGTTTATGGTTGATGCCAAAACTGGTTGTGTATCCAACATCATGCTTATGTAAGAATATGCAAACTTCTACTTATGAGGTTGTTGTACAAGGAAGCTATGTACCAACAGCTTCAGATGCAAAACAACAAATTGGCGTAAAGGTTGTCTCTTGGAAAAAAGATTTTTCCTTCTGCCAAAATGATTTTTCATTTATTTGATTCAATCATTTTTCCTTTTTGTTTAAGCTTTATTGGTGTTGATATCTGATCATATCCTTCCTGCTTATATCATTTATCGGATCAATTATAATTTTAACAACTATTTTTGCTTCATTTAGGTTTGTGAGTTTGAAGAATTCTAAATTTTTGCCGCATGCGTTTTAGCAAAGCTTCATGTTTTTTCTCTCTCTTAAACAAGCTAATTAAATATTTCTGTAGTTATTAAAGGATGTCTCTGATTTGTCTCCTTGTAGAGCTTCTAGAGCTCTTATGATCTTTCCTTTGGTTTAGTTGGGCGCATCAATCTCTTCTGCTGTCTCTGTCCTTTCTCTTTTGATTTTTTGTGCTAGGCCATAAACCCTGATTTTGGTTTCATCTGTATGTTTCGACTTGATTTTAATTTTCCCTCTTTTAGAAAGAACCATCAACTGGAGTTGATAATGTTGGTGCATTCCAAAAACTGCCTATGGTGATGCCGTATGTAGATATCCTATATTCAGCATTGAGGAAGGCAAAGAGGGTCTCACCTACAAAGGGTAATTGTGTAATCCTTTTCTCTATGATCTGCAGGTTTTAGACTTTTTTGTTGCCTATTATGTTGTAATGTTTATCTTGGTATCAATTATTTTGTAGTTTAAACATTTTCAGGCATTGCTAATGTTGCTAAACGAGAGAGGAACAGAGGTGCAAAACAACTCGATGCATTAATGAAGGTACATTTTCAACAAAGTAAATTAGTAATGACCCAAGTTTCGTTACCATGCTCTCATAGTAATCAAAAGCTGAACATGGAATCTTTTCTTTCCACAGGAACTCGCTGTTCCTCTGAGAACATATAAGGAAAACTTCCCGAAGAAGAAATATTTGCACCCTTATGAAAGATCGTTAATTGAGTTAACTCTAGGAGATGGAAACTATGAAGAGGTAATTGTTAGTAATATCTTCTAAAGCATGGCATTGGTACCTTAGCATTCCACTGTTTAAATACTCTGCATAAATTCTCTTAGCACATAAACTGATTGACATATGTGTATTATATTAGTAAGCTGATATTTCTAGTTGTTATATATCCTCTTGCTTAACTTTCTGCCTGAATTGTTACCGATACTTACTGCCTACAAAATCACTGTGTTTATTTGTAATCGATTATTGATTTACTATTCTTCACAGGCAATGCCTATATTTCCAACTTTGTTCCTCCAAAAATCTTTCGTAGCTCACATTTGGATTTCTTTCTTATTAAAATTTTGTGTTTAATTTATGATATTATGTTTGATAGGTGTTGGGAAAGGTTGAAGCTTTAAGGAAGAAGGTAGTATCCGCTGGGAAGGAACATGCTGCAATCTGTGCTAAGGTTGTAATTCAGGCTTAGCAGAATAAGCAAACTTTTCCCCCTTCTGGGAGCAGCCACTTTGTGCATTTATTGCTAAAGGTTAGGTCTGTCTCCTACCCATCCCCGCTCATATGGGTTATTTTATTGTTGTGTTTTGTTTTGTTTTTCCCTGTCATGTGGCATGTATGATGCTCTTAGTTCTTCCAAAGCAAAAAATATAGGTTTCTAGTAGCTGGATAATTTTTTTGCTCAAACTAAAGTCTGAATATGCTCAGAAGTTTTAACAAGTCACACAAAGATTTTCCTTTTTAGTTTTTCTGAAAGTTTAAAGCTATGTTCCTCGCTACATCCAACTGACATGGCAACATCTTTTTTGAAATTGAAGAAGTGTTGGTCAAAATATGGTGGCTATGGTATCCACTGCATCATGATTAGTTGAAGTGCAGGAAACATACCATTTAATGTTCTCAGAAGACAGGAAAATGATTGATCCAGAATTGTTTAATTACATGATTTTCTTACACTTCCATTTTGTTGAGCATAATCCTAGCATGAATGCAAGATGATAACATTGTGCTGGCGTGGTTTCCTTAAACAACATTGGCTCCTTATATTGAAGACATAGGTTTGGGTGGTTGGGACTCAAAGGTTAAGGTATCTCATACTGATTATGCACATTAAGTGAATATATTGGTTGTGTAAGATGTAACTATGAATAACAGAAATTACTATCGAAGATTCTCGATATCATTCTGAAGCAATGCCTATTTAGTAGGGGTTTAAGTGTTGCTTGAAAAGTTCTGTTTATAATTTTTCTTAGGGAGAAAATAGTCCCCGACTAACCCTGGAAACAACATCCATGATTAGCCAGGGCTAGATTAAGTTCTTGCCACAAACTTTCTTTGGAAATAGTGTGGCTTGTAGGGGTTGCATAGGGTTTTTCTCTCCCCCCCTCCCCCCTTCTGCAAACTCTTAAAAAGTCTGTTCAAAAAGAGGATTAGAACACCAGAACATGTTTCCTTTTGCAAACAAATGGAATTTGATACCTTATTAAGCTGATCTAGTATTGCATATTCCCTTCTGCTCTTGAAATGATTTGATGGCTAAAATTATTGCCTTCCTAAAATATATCTAAATAAACATATTAATCATTGCCTTTTGGTTTGGGTGCAGTCGGTGTCAAAGCGAGATGCAGAGGCGCGATTGACTGAGGTATGCTACTGCAATACCTGAACTCCTTCTGATGTGCAATTTTCTCATTTCATATTGGTTATCCTTTTTTAACAGGGAATGAAGAAACTTGAAGAAATGTTCCTTCAGGATGGAAAAATTGTTAATGAATTGTTAGACATTGCCAAGGTAACCATTAGCTAAAAGCACAAGCATTCAAGTAAAATATCACTTTCATGGAAGTCCAATAATGCAGATGAAATTTATATTCAGGTGGATGTCAGTTAGATATTTAATCATAGAGAATATCACCTTAAACTTGTATTCATTTGGCATCATTATCCTTAGCACTAAGGATTTGTAGTAAGTTGTTTGAGAGTTGTTATATGGTTGCAGACATTGCGAGCGATGCCAGTAGTTGATTTAGAAACACCAACTCTCTGCCTTGTTGGGGCTCCTAATGTAGGAAAGTCGTCCTTGGTCCGTTTACTTTCGACAGGGAAGCCCGAGGTATGCGCTTAGATCAAAATTTTCATTTATTGTTTTAATTAACATTGCAGATCGATTTTGATTATTGTCTTGATGTAGGCATCTAACAACTAACCATAACTCTTGGATCTGCTCTTTTAATTGTCTCAGATTTGCAATTACCCATTTACAACCAGAGGAATTCTGATGGGTCATATTACTTTGAGCTACCAGAATTTTCAGGTTAATTATCTGTGATTCTGAATTATTATTACTATCTCATTCTTTGGGAGTCTTTATTATCGTGTTATTTACCTTATTGTTTGGTCTCAGGTAACAGATACTCCTGGTCTCCTACGTAGACATGATGGTAATGCACTTATAGGAAACAAATTTGGGTTCTCTGCTTTAGTTGCATAACTTGTAGGAAAAGAATAAGTCATACCATTAGAGCACCACATTGGTGATTTTTAAAAATATGCTTTCTAACAAAGATTTAGAATTTCAAGTTTGTTAGCATTCTTGGATGTTTGTGTTCTGTCTCCATAATCTTGCAATGACGTTCTTACTGCACAAACCTGCAGAAGAAAGGAATAACTTGGAAAAGTTGACCCTAGCTGTCCTCTCTCATTTGCCAACTGCTGTACTCTACGTTCATGATCTCTCCGGAGAATGTGGCACCTCTCCTTCAGATCAGGTACATACCTATTTTTACTCATTACCACATAACTTGTCTAATTGTAGTAACTTTTTCTGAGGGGTTTCCAGTAGTTGTTACAAGGAGAAAAAAAGAAAATAGCTGCACATATCTCTTTGAAATTGCTATTTGAAGTTGTAGTATTATGCTAGATTCAATTTCCTCATCGGAGTTTAAGTCTCGTTTTATCTGATAAAATTAAAATTGATACATGTATTTTGTGGAGCAATTTGAAAACTTCAATCAGAAAAACTCTTATAATTCATTTCTCATCTTCACGTAAATTTGGTCAACTATTTACCGGAAGCTCTATTCATATATGCAGTTTCTCATCTACAAGGAAATGAAAGAAAGGTTTCCTGACCATCTTTGGCTTGATGTTGTATCGAAATGTGATCTTCTGAAAGAATCTCCTGTATTCTTCATAACCGAAGATGCTAAAAATGATGATCTTGAGCTGGCTAAGTATCGAAAAATGGGGCCTGACGGAGCCATTCCAGTATCTGTCATGACTGAAGCTGGGATTGATGAGGTAATATTCTGTTTTCTTTTAGTGTGTTCTCTGCTTGTACTCTCAGTTTTATCTTTTCTTAAATTCCTTCAAAGTGGTCATTGATTTTGTTTTTTTTCTCAATCCTTTTCTTCATGTAAATTAAGGGGACCATCGTCATTCGCTTTCTGTTGTTGTGATGTTATTGCAGTTAAAGAGCAGAGTACATGAGTTGCTTGTTTCTCAATCAGCAATGATCCAAAACCGAATGGGTAGCCAAGAAAATTTGGAAGCGTCTTAAACTGTTGAATTTTCCCAGATCTTTCCAGTATCCCAACTCGACAACTGGTATCGGTTCTTGATGTTACTGGTAGATGCTGGTACTCTAGAGCTATGGTGCAAGCAGCTCCTTGGAGTTGGTACTTATGAGCCTACTCTTGACTCCCTCCGTCAGTTCACTATGTTTTCAACTTCCAAGATACTCTTCATCAAGGCCATTCAAACCTCGCGGTGCTGTGATCATTAGATATATATAGCTGGTTTTTTATATAGAAGTTTGCATTCAAATTATGTGTTTATAAGGCTATTACTGAACTGTCGATCTTTATAAGGGAACTGCGCCAACTAGATTATCTTGATATCCTTGTGTTAGGCAAGCCTAGTTTTGGCTTTCTTGTATCATACTTCTTTTTATCTATAATAATATGACTGTCTTGTTGATGGTTTTTTTATTTAAAAAAATAAGAAAAATGCCACATGCTCATGCTTGACTGCAATATCAAATCGGATTAGTCAGGGAAGTTAGATTCTTAGATGCTAGTTCACCCAAAAAAAAAACTCCAAGATAATTTGGTCAAACAACTTTTTTGGGATCATAATAGTACATATTTTGCACATACAGTATCACTTAATTATTTTTAAAAAGAATATTCTCAACCGTTAAGCGAAATCAACAACTGAACAAATATTCTGCATGCGAACAACCAATCGCGTCTCCTAAAGGGGCTAAGTGTAATATCTAAGACATAAGGTGTTAATGGATTTTTTCTTAAACTTCAAGGATCAATAGTCAATTAAGACTAAATTTACTGGCGGGAGAATAATATAGATTTTCCCTCCAATTCCCAGAAACACAATCTTGCCCTTTCTTCACCACCAGTCCTCCATCTTCTCCTCCTCCGACCACCACCAGTTCGCCGCTTTCATCCTCGCCGGAAATCTCTGCTCTCTTTCTTTAATACTTTTATACGTACTTCCATTTCCATCTATAACTTTGCTCGGAACCTCAATTTCCTACATTCCAGCTCAGGGTGGATTTAAAGCTTCTTGAATACTCTACCGCCAGAAAAGCACAAGCAAATTGGGAATCTTTCTGTGGTAAATTTTTTTTTCTTGATTTCTTATAAGTATGTAATTTTAATAACTAATTGATTTAATTGATGCACGTAATATCGAGTCGAATTTAGGGTTCTTCTGATCGGAAAATTTAGTACCTGTTGTTGTAATTGTTGGGGTTCTCTCAATATCCCATATGAGAAGTTTTAGGAAAATGGACATCTTTATAAATAAGGATTTCCTAGGTTAGAATTGCTTGAACAATTCCATGCCACCAACTCAGACTGTGGATTGTGTTTTGCGAGGGTTTGTAATTTCGTCTATTTGAGAGAACAAACCTTGAACGAAATTTATTACTCCCTCCTATCCGGAATGTCCACTTTCCTGTTTGAGTATTTCTCGTGGGGCTTGTAAATTATTGCATTTGCCAAATGTGTAACTGAGCAGTTCATCTTCTTTTGCTATCATTTTCAATATAAAAAGATAATTATCTAAACAGGGTATCAAACCCATGGCCTATTGTTCCAAGTCATAAGTGTTGCACAACTTCGCTAGCATTCCTTGACTAACATGTTTATGGCTTCCTTATGCAGGTAACACAGTCTTTATATTGGCCTGGCTTGGCCTACGGCTTGAAATATCAGGCGAGGAAATATCATATACTAGCAGATAATTTTAGTTTTTTATTTCATTTTTTTTACGAAATTACTAGCCACGGGAAGTGTTTGGAGATGGAAGTTGAAAATCCAGAATGCAGAGAAGGAGGAGCAGATGCAATACTGAATGTTCAACCCAATTCAGTTATGTATATTGCTTATCACCATTGCTTTGGTCCTCATGATAACCTAATGCTTCTTGAGCTTGACGAGAAGCTCCTCCCTGAAATTCTGCAAGAAAGGTATGTTCTTGTTTATCCTAATCGAATAGTGTGATATATGGGGTCGAATTTTTTTGACATTTCTTTTCATATTTTATCAGAATAAGTCTAAGAGGACAGCCTGATGAAGATGCGGTTCTGTGTACTCAGTCCAAAACGTTCGCAGTTAAGTTTGTTGGGACATCTAATTCGGTGTTTCTTGTACCCCCGTCTGACCAATTTGCTTCGGATGGGAACTTGCGAGATTGTTGTAAGAAAGACGGTGATGATATGAAGGTTGCATCAGTGATCAAATTAGCTCCTGGTAGTATGGAACTTGTTGAAGTTGCTCCAAGATTAGATAAGCTCAAATCGCTTCTTTCTCAAAATCCATACAATATTGGTGACACTTTTGAAATAGATGAATTAGATGGCACAGACGAACGTAATGCTGGTTTGTATACATGGCAAGATCTTGTTGACAGGATTCAAGCTAGTGATATGGAGCTTAGAACTGGGTTAGAAGCACTTTGTGCAGTAGAGATAAATGAATTTTGGAGGATTTTGGATGAAAATTACAAGGATGGAATTTTAAACATGCTTTTACATAACTTGGTGCTGAATGACTGGTCTCCAAATGCACTTAGTGAAAAGGAAGTTGTTAGTGTGTTGGAAGCAGACGGCTATCCTTCCAAAATCGCAAGGCATTGTTTGCAAATCTTCGGTAATAAGATGGATGAGGGCTTTGGTGGAACTTGTATGTGGAGGTTGGATGAGAAATGTGTTTGTGTGCATTTTGCTAGGAGAATCCTAGGAGGAAGAAAGATGAAGATGGAGAATTTCATGGAGGAGTGGATGAGGAAGGTTCCTGAAGGAATGCATCCAACTTTTGACATGCTGGAAGGGGAAATTTTATCAGAAAAGCTAGGGATAGATACCTGGATCTACTGCTTCAGCGTATCATCTCTGCCATCCTCTCCTCCTGAGCGATTTTCAATGCTTTTTCGAGAGAGGCAAAAGTGGGAAGGGAAGGATCTAGAGCCATATGTTAGGTCTGATTCTTTATTTATTTATTTATTTTGGTCGAAAAAAGTCTTTTAGGTTCTAACCTCTACACGATAAACTGTTGCATTTTCTTTTGGTGTCAACAAGCAGGGACCTAAAAGTGCCAGGTCTTTCCTCAGAAGCTTTACTTCTCAAATATACCCGCAGAACTCAGCCAACTTCGGATGCAGAACCTGTTTTCAGTGCAAGATAATCTTATGAGTTGTAAGCATTTGATTTCCAACTTCTTCTTTGTTCATTTCCGATTCTTGTCATACATTGTACTCGTGAAAAAAATGTTACTGCAACGTGTGTCCAATTTTTCATTGGCATATCTGTAAAACTCACATTCGCTTGTACATGTACATGCAGAAGAAAGCACTTTCATTATAATGTTGGATTCCATTTCCATATCTATAAGGGCTTTAAATCCTTTTCATTTGATAGCGTGTTAGTTCACAGAATACAGATTAAAGCTTCACGCCTTAATTTGCTGTATAAAGTTGCCTGTTAGACATGGAAACAAAGCAGTATTTTAAAATAATTCGCCGTTCTTGTTCATGCAAGGAGGATACCATGTTCTTCTTGTAAGATAAGATTGCTATAGAGTCCATGTGCAGCAGAATCTCAAATTACCTGCGATTTGTATTGCTATGTAGCGAATTCTTCATTAATTTATGTTTCATTTTCCTCTCCAGGTAACCATGATTTGGTCAGTGTTCTTAAATGTTGGTCATTACTTCCCTTAGCTACAGTTCCCAAGCTGTCGAAAGGGCTACCTACTGCTGTCGATTCGAAGCCTAAGAGTGAATGATAAATATACATTTTGAAAGTAGTTGTAAAATGTTGCCTACTTCCCTATACACTGTCATTGTTACAGTAGGATTTGAAAGTTAATTTTTGTGGAGAACTTTAGAAGACATTTTCAGTAATTTTAAGAACTTATTGCTATTTTGTCTATTTTTGCTTTTCCTCCTATATTCTTGCTTGAAATTGGAGATGAAAATGTACCATTCATGCAAAGGATATGCTTCAATAATCCAATTCCAAATTTGGCTTGCAAAACCTCAAAAGAATTTGCCATATGCTTGTAACAGATGGAAGTTATGCTTAGATGGAGAAGAATTAAAGAGAATGTTTTCATGCGTCATCATAAATTTTAGATGAAAAATAATGGCATCTAATTAACCTTAGCAGGGCAACCCGAACTCTACGTTTTACAGTACACTCAAACCACAAAGCAAGAAGTGATGAAGTAAAAGAAAGACCAAAAGGCTAAACAAATATAATACCATTCTCCTGAATGGTATCAAGAACAATCCCAAGCCTTCCCTCAATTCTTTCATTTTTCCCGGGCTCATATGCTATTGCAAAGACATCAGCTTCCTTCGATCTCTCTGCAATTAGTTCCCCTATCACTCTGCAAGCATTTTCGTCAGTAAGAGATGGCAATGAATTCCTAAGGTCCTTGGCATTTGTCGTAGCAACAGATACCACCTTGCTGGTTCCCCTATGCATCACTTTTGCATGGATAAACCGCTTTGAGAAGAACACACTCAGTAAAAATGGTCTCATGTACATATCTGTCTTTTGTTTCCATGACTTTCTGTTTGGCCTCTTGGCAGCTTCACTTGATGATCTACGCGTCCAAGCAGCTTCGACAACAAAACCCTTAAGAGGATATGCATATTATAAGATGGTTAGTTTTTAAAGACATGTACCTTACTTCCAAGTGCATCATTTTCTTCCAAGTGTGAACTTATATGCCTCACATAGAGAATAGCTGATCTATAAGTACCGCGTTTCAAAGTTTACTTAGCACATTATCTCCAATTTCCAATTGTTAACTTGGATGTTTCTTTCAGTATTAAGAAATCAGCTACTTGGTTGTCAGAGTTCTATACATACATTCAAGGATTCAAACATACTTCACACTCACTTGACAGATGCTCCAAGTCTAAGGAATTCCATTAACAACTCATCCAAAAGACCCAAACACTCTGGAGCAAGTGACTAGTCATTAGCAGGGGCCCCTAGTTTGTACCTAAATCTTGCAGTTCTATTTCCCTGGTAAGTGATGATTCCACCAATTATCTTCATTCATATAGTACCTAAGTCATAGTTTTGTAATCTTTTCTTTGGCGTGCAGGTAAAGAAAAAGAGTTGGACTATCAAGCAAAATAATGAAAGCAAGGAACATAATTAAAAAGGTTTTGCAGGTATTGGAAATGGATTTGGACCTACTCCAATCCCGAAAGTTAACTCAAGAGGGGAGGATTGCTCAAACTATATAAGAAATAAATTTGCTAGCTAGCTAGTCAATATGCGATTATCAACAGTAGTCATACATCATCTTCTACATAAACCTTTTTTGTTTATTTTTTTCAAGGGGCATCTACATATTGAAACCAAGTAATCAAGGTCCCTTTATTTGAGTTCAATCCTACTAACAAGTCATTGCAGCATTCTATTATTACTCCACTCTGTTCGTAATCGAATGTCTAATTTTGACTTCCGTTAAAATTTAAGAAGTTTTTGACTTGTTATACAATTTGTATTAAAATTTTAGCTAAATTTATAAATGAGGCATTCAGTTCCGGACATCCCATTAAAATCCAAAAGGACATTCAATATCCGGACAAGGCAAATGAGACAATTCAAGAAATTCAATAATCTTTTCATCAATTTTCACTAAACAGAATTGCTAACAAGTAGACAAAAACAATAAAACAAGAACGAAAAAAGAAGCCAAACCTGTTTCCGAGAGGTATTTGAAGAGCTATAAATGGAAAGATTGAGGCGGGGGAAAGAAGAAGTCCATGAAAGAGAGCTGGGGCTTTCTATTTTTGATGAAAAAAGCTCAGAGGAAAATCGGAAAGATAAAGGGGTTATTGATGAAGATATGGAAGCAGACATGTTTTTAATGGCGATGAGAGGAAAGTTGCAGAGTGTAGTAACGAAGAAGAAGAAGAAGAACCAGAAGATAGAACTACTTATTCTAGATAATGGACAATCACGAATTAATAGCCAAATTGGTCATCAAATTATTTACGCTTAGCCAGTTTCATCCTTTTCGAGTTTTTTTAACTTTCTA
>JAOWBF010000039.1:3199364-3217072 GCA_028566175.1 Vinca major
AGCCTGCATTTTGAACTTTGGGCCCTAAAAGATGGTTTAACTATGGCATCCCACTTACACATTGATAAGTTAGATGTGGAGTTGGATGCCATATTTGCAATCAACCTTATTACTCAGGATTTTAGCCATGACCACCCTCTTGCTAACATAATTTTTTATTGCAGGGAACTTATGCAGAGGTTCGGCGAGCTCAAAGTTAATCACATCTACGGAGAGGCTAATTCGTGCGCTGATGCCCTTGCCAAGCATGGGACCTCTTTGATTGATTTCTCTCTTTTGTCATACCATCTTTCTCCCCCCTTTGTTAGCCATTTATTGGCAGGGGACGCCCTGGGGCTAGTACGAACAGATTTATTTCTAATATTAGTAATGTAATTTTGAATCACAATCCTTAATATATATATTTTCCTGTTTTTTCCAACAAAAAAAAAGTTGGAAAAATCACTCATGTGTTCCAATCACTCACAATTACCCACATGAATTTCTCTTTAATTTCACTTCTTCATATTCATATGGCTAATTATGAGTGTTTGAGACAAAAATGAAGACAATCCGACCGACAAAAAAGAAAAGTCAAACGTATGCAAACTTTAGTTGTAGCCAATTCAAAGTTTACATTAACACACAAATATATATATTCCATTTTTATTTTTTTTGCGTTGGTTGAAAATGTAATATTGTAGGAACAATGGTTACTATATATGGGGCTTCTAGTAGCCATTGTTCCTACAATATTACATTTCCAAACAAGGCAAAGGAAAAAAAAATGGAAAACATAGGGAAGAAGCAGCTGAAAATGATGCAACAAGTTTAGGTGGTGGTGGTGGTGGAGGAAGGTAGCAAGGGAAGAAACCCATGTTTAATGCTGCCTTCCCAAACTTTATCTGTATTCAACATATACTCCCCACACTCATTCTCATTCCACCCTTCTAGGCAGTGCAATATTCCTGCCACTCTGCTTGCACTCAGTGCCCTTCTTGGCAGCCAATTCTGTGCATTAACAAAAACAATTAGTATTTCTAGTAGTATTAGTGACAGTTCTGCTATATACTCGATTCATAACAAATTGAAAATTAGAAAATTTAAGTGTAAAAATATAGACTTGATCCGTTATTAGATTAATCATTAGAAAGACTTGAAGTTGATAAAGTCTCAAAAAAATCACTAGTGGATCTAGGGAGTGGGTTGTGGCGATCGTCTCAATAATTAATTTTTTTTGTGCCCAACAATAAAGAAATTAATTGCAAATCAGTTAAACAGACAATTCATTGCAAATCAGTCGACGAGTAAAGAAATTTATTGACAACCCCACATTACTTTCCGTAACACTAAATTTTTTATTTAAAAAATTAATTATATTTCACCTTTTAAATATTTTTTTTCAAGCTTACTACAATAAAGTATTTATATAATTCATTCGAACTTATAAGTTATAATTCTCCCTGGTAGAAATAGCCATATTAAAGCACACATGAAAAAGGAAAAAAAAGTGTGGACGGTTTTACCTCACAAGAGTCAAGATTATGAAGTGCAGAAGGAGCCATCATTGCTGGAGTATGGTGATATAAGCAATCCTTCCTCAATTTCTTTGGGGGAAATTGTGAGAAAGGAATGAAAATTGTCCCTTTTGTTGCTCTGAGCTGCTCTTCTTCACTTAATCCTTCTCCAACTATCCAAACCTAACAAAAAATCCAATATTTTTTCACAAATAAATATTTACAATTTTGCATAAAAAGAAAAAAAAATAAATCTTAATTTAAGGTCTGGTTGGATTTTTGGTCTCAGACTCAGACTAGCCTCAAACCCAAATCAAATTGTCACTGATTTAGTACTTGAGGTTTCACTTTCCAGACTCAATCCAAAGAGAGTCTAACACAATCCAAGTATACCTAAATGTCCAAAATTTCACATACCTTTTGAGTAAAGGTCTTAGAGAGGACCAAATTGTTTTGAGAAGTTATAGTGAGTTTAAGCTTCTCATACTCTCTTTCAGTTGAAATAGCCACTTGGATGCCCTTTTGGCACAAACCAATAGCAATGGAATATGCAATTTTGTTAAGGTTGCCTCTAAGAAGGACTTGGTTGGTTCCTTTTGGAATGCTGTTTAGGACAATAGCCACTGCCAAACCGCTTCCATCCACAATCTTGATTTTTAGCTTTGGGTTTCTCTTAATAAACAGTTCTCCATAATGGTTAAGTTCCTCATTCTGCAAAATTCAACTTCAATTATTAAAAAAAAATGTACAAAAAAATCCCCAAGTGTTACATGCAGGGGCGGAACTAGGGATGGAGTGACAATCAACCCCAACATGGTTTGAAATGTCAAATTTTTAGTTAAAAAAACGTTCATTATATTTTAAAATATTACAAACCAAATTTTTTTTAGTTTATTATAATGTGTCTTTTTATAATTTACCTCGAATTGTACGTCAATACTGGAAATAAATGCTTACCTGGTTAAGAAGACCAAGACTCAACACCTTGGTGCCTTTTGTTTCTGCATCAAGTATTGCTTTCTCAATAAATCCATTGATAGTTTCTGATTGCCATTTGATAAAGTACTGCCAAAAATAACAAATGTTACAAACCGTGATTATTCTTTAAAACACTACATTTTCTATTAAAAATATTATTTTCCCGTAAATCTTTTAAAAAATTACATCTCGCTCCCCTCCCCCTTCCTCCCTTTTTTAAAATTTTTTACTAGAATATGTGTCTTCTTATATTTTGTCACTCAACGTATAAGTTTTATGTTCGTACTCCTAGTCCCACTTTCCTTTTATGATTCTTCATTTTTTTCCCTATAAGTTACATATTTTCATAAATAAAAAGACTGTCACGTGACTGTTGAATAATACTGGTATAAATGAAAAGACAGAAGATCCAGACTCTTACCTGAATATTGTACCTAGGAATTGCCCATGATTGCATCTTAAGTTTCTCAAGGGAATTCCTCTCCAATATGAAAGTTCTTCCATAGATGCAATTGATGAGCATAGACCAAAATGTTATAGGCCACATAAACCACATGTACCATTTAGAATTTTCAGGTTTGGAAGCAAAAGAAGCAAATCCAAGGCGAATATGGTAAATTGACTCTGGGTTTGTAAGATGAGTTAAATGTACAACATCTGCTGCATCTTCTTCTCTTTTCAATGAAGTTTCATAAAGGGTATCAGTGGACTTGTCCATTGTTCCATAGATGTAGTCATATATAGGCATGAATAGGGAGTAATTAGTCCTAAATTGAGTGTGATGCAGAGAGTGATATCTGTTTCAGTAGCCAATATTTACCAGTAATTAGTTACAAATCTATAAACGAGCAGGCAAAAATATAGGCAATTATGGCTTATTAATAAATTAGCATGATGGAGAGAACTTATTTAAGGCCAACCGCAAATGAAGTGGTTAATCCCCTATAATACTGCGAATACTGCATGTCATAGAATATTCATGTTCTAACGAAGAGTATGATTAAAACCCAAATTTAATTAATTCACACTGGTTCATAATTAATCATGATTTTACTTATAAAATAAATTTTAAAATCTTGCATTATTCAACTAGACTTTTTACATCAAGAAGTCAAATCAATGACTGAGATAATAAATGAACAGCGAACTAGTTTTCCTATCATGTAAAAAGTTTCTTGAATTTTATTTCTTAAATGAATGGACTAACATTTCTGGTACCAAAAATATAATGTTGTTGAGTCTCTTTGTTGTTTCCTTATAAATACACATCTAGTTGGAAATTCTAATAATTATTTCACCAAAGAGAGTAGCATACGTACCCCCTTTTCTCTCTCTTTTCTCTCCCCCTGCATTTTCTTACTCTTCTTCTTCTTCTTATTTTTGTCCAGATTTGATCATTGGCTCCAACCAATGGTCAAATCTTGATATTTTTTCAGGTTATATACCTCTATTTTGTACTACGAATAATATAAAACTTTTTTTAAAGTATTTTTCTTCAAGATTCAAGACACAGAAGTTGGATTTGTCTCAGATCTTCACAGATCTAGACTATTTTTCTACGTTTCTAGGAGGATTCTTTCAACCCGGACTTGATCTGGCCCTTTATCATCTTCTACATATTTCCGAGGTAATTTGTAGGACGGTTGATACGCCCATGGTCCTTTAAATTGTCGATCTCTACGGAAGATGTTGAAAGTGATATTCTTCTGTCTCTTCAAGGATTGCGGAGAAGAAGATTATGTATTTGTTTAGTTTACTAATTTTTATCTTAATATTCCCTAACCAACCAAGTTTTCTTGAGTATTGTTTGTCTGTTATCATAGTTTTTTTAAATTATTGTATAATTTTTTTCCCTTGTATTTTTAAATTTTCCTTTGATTGTAATAGCTTTCGGCTATTTTGTGATTAATTAAATATTATTATTTAGCAAAAATAAGAGAGTAACATACATCTCACATCAAGATATCATGTGTGCATTAAAATCATACATATAATATCGTAAAGCGATCGTCACCCAGAATTTTTGTAGTTCCATGTCTTTATTCCATATCTTTAACCCATAACATGACGCATACAACAAAGACTTATCGTAGTACACCATTATTGGAGAGATTTTGCGGTTAGATGTCAATTCTCAAGGAATTTTAGTATTTTTCATGAAAACAAAATAATTGCAAAAGACAGATAACCCAATCAATCATTCTACATAACATTTATTTTATAAGAAAAATCATATAATAAAATAAAAAACATGATTAATTATGAAAATGTGTGAATTAATCGGGTATTAACGATACTCTTTATTAGGACACGGAATTGTTTGTGACAATTCTTATAACATTCTTTGTGACATGCAGTATTGCAGAGGATCCGAACGACTTCATTTTGCTGTTGGCCTTAAATAAGTTATCTTCATCATGCTAATTTATAAGTACTTTCTAATATAAAATTTGTATTTTTCATGAAATATTTTCAACTATAGACAATTCAAGGAAAAGAAAAGGGCAAAATTGGATAGTGAAAAGATGAAAAAGACTTACGAGGGTGTATACATCAAATACTTGAGAGGTGGGAAAATGGAAAAGACCCAATTAGGAATGAGTTCAAAGTTGCAATGGCCCATATTGTTCATTAGATCAATATAAGTAATATACCCCATCAGAGATGCATTAGAAACAGTCCCAGAAAATACTGTTGTCAACATTGGAATTGCAAACAGTACAAAATATGCTATGTGCTCCCCAAATGGATGAATAACAGCTGCAAAACCAACACCAAAAAAGGAAAAAAATAATAATAATCAAGAAATGAGAACCACATTTTCCTTTATAAATTTAAGAAAAATTTGTACTCAATTATTGGATTTTACTTTTATATATACAGCAGTAAAGTTTAACAATTGTGCGAGTTTGAGATGTTTGTCAACGAATATTAGTATAGTTGGTGCAAAATTTTCATATAAAAAATTGAGACTTAAATCTGATCTATTAATTGGTCTTACTTTTAAAGGTCGGTTAGTAAAAACTAACAATTGTGAGGGGAATACCGAGTATTTAGGGGTGAATTGGTATAATGAGTCCAGTCTAATGCTAAGGTGATGTTGTGGATCCTACTTTTACAATAGAATCAAATTGAATTTTTGTAGAGATGTGAGACCGGATCCATTGAACTATTTTCACACCTAATTTTTCAAAGGGTACGGACTTAGCAGGTCATTTTCATACTCATTAGTCTTGTATTCACATTTCTCTTACAATTGATGAATGAATTACTCATTGGCCTAGTTGTGTGAATAGAGTCATCAAACATACGAGGAGAAGGTGTGTTAGGATCAATAAGTCGCGTTTATGATACCCTTCCCTCCACTAATAAAAATAAATAAATATGTAATTTCGTTTTCTTTGGAAGTTGGAGAAGTTTCTTACATGTAATGGGCTCGGTGACAATGGAGGAATGATGGTGGGAATGGTAGCGGGAGTAGAGATAATGGTGGTGTAATGCTCTGTGAAGCCAATAGTAGAGAAATTCAACAGGACCAGCATGCATTAAGGTTGTAATAACCAATCCATCTGTTCTCCACAGTGGCAGGTAAGAAGCCAGTGGAGTTAACGTGTTGAAGATGTAAAAAAGTAGTCCATTCAGTATTATCTGGTCATCCCTGCCAACAAACAAACTCATCAATTGTCTGTCCCCTCTTGGGGTTCTTCAATAATTGTACGGACTGCATAGTCACATATGTCTGATCAGTCTCATTATATACTCAATGACCAAGGCTTGTTTGCAACTTGGACACTTTTGAATAACTTTAAAAATAAAAAAAAACAAATTGTGGATCGGTCTTATAAATGCTTATTTTTTTGCTAAGTAAAAGAAGAAGGTGCAAGTGATGGTAACCAACATCTCTCATTGCCTCATGTGTAACATATCATACTTAACTAAATAATCAGTGTAAGCACTAGCCCTGTCAAAATAGCACCAAAAAAGTATAATTTCTAGAAGTCGATAGCACCAGTCAAGATTCGAACTAATGACCTCGACTTTACCAAACCATTTGAGAGTAAGTTTGGAACCAATTGACCATCACCCTTGTTGATCTCATTTTTTTCTTCATTTTTAGGAAATGAGTAGATCGAATTAAAAATACATAATAATCTTTAGGCATTCTAAAATAGCAGTTGAGTTTTGTATTTTTTTTCTCCTTAATAAGTTAATTATATACTAGCAAAATGGCAAAATATGTTCAAGTATCCCGAAAAATAATTCTAGAAAATGGACCAAATCTCGGATATTGCTCACGCATGCATGCTTATGTATATGTAGGTATAACAACAATAGTGACATTATAATAGTTTGACCATTTCTAAATAAACCAAAACAAACCCACCCAGAATCATCCGTAACAACTTCTTAATCTGTTCGATTAAAACAATGCGTGCAATTTTTTATTGTTTTTTTGGATGAATCACTAAAGATGACCCGATTCAACCTGGTTTAATGAACTAAGGATGACAATTGTGGATGCCCACTAACTGGACTGGGACCGGGGTCCGAGGCGGGTGCAATAATATCTCTACCAGCATGACACATTTAAAATGTAGTTTCGTTTTGTAGGCACTAAATATGCTATTTTACAATTGTATTTTAGTTTTTGAAGATTCTATTTGCAAATTTTTGTTAAAAAAATCATACTAGTTGATGTTGAACTTCTGCCAAAACAAAAATGAGAATTTGAGAAAATATCCCCCATTTTTTTCCAGTTGATACAAGGCCTCCACCTGAGGTGGAGTGGGATCCCCAAACATCCCAATGATGGGGCTATGGAGATGCGATGAAAAGGGTGGAGCCGGAAAGATCATGGTCTCCACCCTACCGGTCCCATTGTCATCCCTATTCTTCACAACCTTAAACCCAACCTATCGGCTAAAGAAAAAGCCTCTTATTATAAAAATGATGGGAAAGAGAGTTAAGGAAACGGACCAATTGCTTTCTCTGTCGACCTGCTCGAATTCAATGGTTTTATCAAGGATTCGATTTTTTCCTTTTGCAGTACGATGACGAGAAATGCTGATCCATAAGAGGTTATGAACCACCCTCAACAACAGAAATGGTAATATCAGTAAGTTGGTCAGGTCCCTCTCATTTTCTTCACCTTTTGTCACCAACGAGTAAATGCTGTGTGTGAGCCACCCATGGCGCTAATACAACATACTGATAATTCAACACCCAAAAACAAATTAAGTAATCAATCTAGTTTTATATAACGTTTTTTAGTTTATTCTTATCTATTAAAAAAAATGCGCCTTCATTAGATCTGTCAAATGTATTTGGGGGTGGGGGTGGGGGTGGATGGAACTTGTGCAAACACAAGGAATTCTTACGTTAAAGACGATGTATAAACTTTTAAAAATTTAGAGAAGCGAGATGTATTTTTTTAAGAAATTACTAAAAAATATTGACGTCCGCCTCTCTCCCAAGATCCCCCATTGGATTCAATAGAGGTCAATATTTTGTGTGGTTTGGTTTTTGGCCATTTTGGGGTGTTTCTTATGTGTTTGTGGGGTGGGGGGGGGGGGTTCTTGAGGGGTATGCATGTGATTAAACTACCATGGATGATCAAGAGAACTTAGGGATTGTGTGAAGGAGAGGGAGAAGTATGGAAAAGTACCTTAAATCTTCCAAGGGGAGTCCATGGCCAGTCTGTGAGCAATCCTGGGGTGGTAGCCATTCTTCTTGCTATTGATGTTTCTTATGTGACATGATTTGTCTCATTTCTTGGCCTTTATATATAGTAGCTGCCTAGCTCTGGAGGTTTTATAAAATAAGAACAAGAAGAACCGAAAGGATTAAAGGAAGGAAAACTTTAGAAGAATAAGAGGAAAAAGAAATACGTACTACATATTATTAGAATATGGAAGTTGTTATTTAAGAGTTATCGAATTAATTAGAATATATTCTGTATTGGTTCTTCCTGATGTTTAGTAGTTACTTAAATATTGTATATTATTGTGTATTTAGTAGTTGACTAATATAATGTAGAATTACATGTATAAATACCCATATACTGAAGAAGAATAAGAGAAGAAAAAGAAATATAACACGTACTACATATATTGAATCACCATAGCCCAGAGTGAGAACAGCAAAGTCAACAAGGTTCTTTTCCACTTTTACCCCTTCTGCTTAAAGGCCTCATAGCCAAAATAAGACGGTTAGAAAGAAAAAAAGTCGCAGAATAAAGTATCGGTTGTTCTTGTCTTGCCTACAAAATACTACTCATTTTTTTTTTTTCTATAATTCAAATTATTACGAAGGGTTTCTTGTTGGGTTCTTTAGAAAGGGTTTTAAATTCCCTCATTTTAAGTTCATGACTCTTCTCAGCAAAATTCATTCATTAGAAGAAATAAATAAGCAATTGCCACACCTGGATTTTGATATAGGCAAAGCAAGTTAATTCAGAATTGGTTAGTTGGACCAATTCTTGGTAACCCATTTTATTAATTTACTTGGAAAAAAAAATCTTTGCTTTGTTTAATTTAATTTAATTTTGTTTTTTGTTTTTTGTTTTTTTTTAGTTTTGCTTTGAGGGTTCTTGCTGAATTTTTGTTTTTTTTTCAATTGTGGGGCAGAGGAATTTGGTAACTTCTTGTACTTTGAAGTGGTGATCAAGGGAGTAGAAGGTGTTGCATTTTGAGAATTTGTTCAAAGATTCAATATTTATTCAGGCGGCAAACTGTTTTAAAAAATGGATAAGCTATTCTGTTTCAATGCTGCTTGTGTTAAGGTAATATTTCCTTTTGTTTACATTTAGATTTTCTGTTGATGCTGTTTATGTTACTGTAATGAAATTTGTGGATCATCATGCATCTAATGAGCACCAACTCACAAAGAATGTTTATTATTATTATTATTATTAATGTTTGTGAAAAAAAACTAGTTTCCATGTCAATTAGATATTCACTAATTAGTACATCAATTAAAAATTTGATCTTTATCCCATGTATAGATGGACCATAAAGCAAAGAACTATCAACATAGTAGCTTGGTCTGAATTTTAAGCAATGCATGCAGTTCAATGCCCGTGCATTCGTCTGCGTTATTTGGCCATTACTTTGAGCATTTGTTTCTCCTTTTATCACTTTTAGATTAGGAATTGGTCTCGTGTTAAATGTGATAATATATGTCTTCAAGTGATAATAAGATTGATTGTCCTCTCAACTTAATACGTAAAATGTGAGGAAAGATAGGGGTTGATGTTACACTGAATCCTCTCGATCTAAGAATATTATATGATTTGAACTAAGTGAAGTTGATAATTTTGTGTTATATTACCTAGTATTCGTTACAAATATTGATTATAGTTACTAATAAGTTTCTTATTCATATTGTGCTTAAAAGCAACGCTAGGTTGATGTGGTGAATAGTAAGTCACATCCCATATGCGTTAAACTTGTCTCAGAAGCTATGAGAAAACTATGTTCAAACAAAAATGAAGAACTCTACGTGCATGATTTCTTATCTTACAGCGTTATTGGAACTTCTTTCGTAAGATTTGCTTTTGTTTCTATAATCGTTAATGTTGAAATTTGTTGTATACGGCGTGACTATACCAGTGTCACTAACGCTTTTCATATCTTTAAATTCCTTTTTTACCCTTAGACTTGCTTATTTTCCAGTGTTATTGGAACTTATGTGATGAGATTTGTTTTTGTTTCTATAACTGTGAATCCTGAATTCTGTCGTATACGGCGCCATTGAAAATTTTCATAAGTTGTTGTTGCTCAAACTTCCCTATTGACCCTTATTTGTCCTGTTTACACAGTGCGTAGGGGAAACGTCAGAGTCAGATTCGGGTAAAGGAAAAAGCCGTAACGGCCAAATTAAATTTGGTTTCCATCTCGAGAAAGGAAAATCGAATCATCCAATGGAAGACTACCATGTTGCCAAGTTTATAAAGACGAATGGACATGAAGTGGGGTTATTTGCTATCTATGATGGCCATCTTGGGGGTGAGGTTGCAGTATATGTGCAAAAACATTTATTTGACAACATCATGAAGGAGGTAATATGCATATAACATATTTTGAACTTTGCTTCATGGTCTTACTTTTGGTTCCAATCTCATGCTTATAGTTTTGGTTATTTTAGGAGGACTTTTGGACGAATCCAGGTGCAGCGATCTCAAGAGCTTACGAGAAAACTGACCAACAAATTCTTAAAAGTCCAAACTTGGGCCGAGGTGGTTCAACTGCGGTGACCGCGATTCTAATAAATGGTCAAATATTATGGGTCGCTAATGTGGGAGATTCACGAGCTGTTCTCTCCAGGGGAGGACGGGCATTGCAAATGACAATAGACCATGAGCCTAATTTGGAACGTGGTAGCATCGAGA
Source organism: Vinca major (assembly GCA_028566175.1). Taxonomy (NCBI): domain Eukaryota; kingdom Viridiplantae; phylum Streptophyta; class Magnoliopsida; order Gentianales; family Apocynaceae; genus Vinca; species Vinca major. Next base: position 3,210,228 of record JAOWBF010000039.1, read on the forward strand.
ACAAGGGTGGTTTCGTCTCAAACATGCCAGGTTTGTCTAACTCTCCTTCTGTTATATCTCCCTTTAAATGTAAACGGAATTTTTTTTTTGTATTTCACAATTGTACACCTGACCTGATCTATTTTAAGCCTTACTTTTATTTATAGAGTAATTGTCTCGTAATATTCTTTTGTTTCCCACATAGTTTCGGAATATTAAGCACAATATGTATTCACAATATACGTTCTTTCATTTTTATATATTTTTTCTTTTTCTCCCTGACTGAGACAACGTGATTACCACTGTAGTATCATATACGGGATTGGAAAAACTATTCGTGTCGTCTTGTGAATTAAAAAATCTGTTAGATGATGCTTCACAGAAGCCGTGTAGTTTTATCAGAGATCTTGAGTTTTAATCTCATTTGAAACTTTTCTCTCAGAATACAAGAACAGAAAGTACTTCTGGTTTTTATTAGAAAAGACTTTACATGGCAAGCTCAACCGTATACAAAATGAAGGGATATACTATATTAATTATACACGTGGACTTACTGGATTTTGGGATTTGTTCAACAAGTTAACAGTTTTTCCAAGGTCCAAATTTGGGCATTTGTGCAGTGAACCTTATCCATTAGGAAGGAAATGTACTGGTCATCTCTTTAACATAGATACCATGACGACTTCGTATGAATGTGATTTCATGTTCAGCATTCTATCTTAAATGACTACTTTGTTTAACTAAGTATATATCACCATTTCTGGACCTCAAAGCTTGTCAAAAGTTTAGAACTAAATGAAAAGATGTCCTAATGATTAGACATAGTATGGGGGAAGGAGGTGAGGGGGATCTACAAAAAAATCAAATTTCTATTTTTTTTTGAAATCTCTACTCCTTTTTCTGCTCCTCCTTTTATTTGAATAAAACTTATTTTAATCTTTTCAAATGTCTTATTTGTTGCGATAATGGGGGATCATGAGATACCATGATGCTGATACACAAACAGGGTGAGGCATTCCTTTCTGCATTTTAGGATAAAAAGTGTATGGATGTTTAAATAATAAAGTTAGTAAATTGTTACTTGACTTTCTTTCCTGACACTTATTAAAACTCTAAATAATTGTAACCGTCACGTTAATGTTTATGAATCTGAAGCCCTAATAGAAATCATTCGAATATTTCTGGAAATGTCTCTCTGTGTTCGAACTTATGTCATTTATGTCGTCATCTGAGTTCGTTTGTTCAGCAGATACCTTCTTTTTCTCCCCTATTTTCGGCTTATGTTCTCTTATTCACTACAGAATTGATTACTGTTCGAAGCAGCATCAATGGAAATGCACTCCAGACAACGTCTTTTCACCCCGTCATTCCATGCATTTTGTCATTTTTTGTTATTCTAAATGGGGTTTTGATGATACCATATATGCTTGAATTAATATACCCAGTGTTCTTTCGATTCTTTTCTTTCTACAAAAAACCAAAATAAGAAAAAGAAAAAGCAGTGTCCCATCAACGGAGTAACTTTTCGGTAAACTTTCATGCTGAAGTTCATTATTCATAGTTTTTAGGTCTTCATCCTCCATTGTAAGATTATTTGGTTCTATGTTTTCACTTGCTCCTGTCTATAGCCTGTTAGCATGCAAATCTATTTTATGCTTTGCTAGTGACGGCTTATCAGTGCGTAGCTGCATTGCCTTTGTATGCCCTCAAGTATATCCGTAACCGGATTCTTTGGCTGATTCAAGACGTAAAACTTGACAATTATTGCATCTTTTATAAGCATTCTTCTTATATCTGCAGTTTATTCTTGTATTCTTAACCCCTGGTTCACATTGAGCTGATTTCTATGATATCTTTTCTTTCTTTTTAAACTCGAGGATAACAAATTTTACGTGTCTTAGGTATGGTAATCTGTATTGCAGCATTTCTTTTTAATCTGTATTAAATGTTATATGTTTTGCATCTTTATAGGAGATGTGCCAAGGGTAAATGGACAGCTCGCAGTTTCTCGTGCTTTTGGTGACAAAAGCCTCAAGTCACATATGCGTTCAGATCCTGATATTCGTGATTTCGCCATTGATCCGAACTGTGACGTTCTTATTCTTGCAAGTGATGGCCTCTGGAAGGTGATTAATCTTTCCCTGAACTTTATGTTGTATGTTGCTCACCACACCACACATTAAGAAAGTAGAATTTCTCAGAGAAACTTATGTTTCTACGTGATCTTCTTCATTGGCAGGTGATGACTAATCAAGAGGCCATTGATGTTGCAATGAAATATAGGGAGCCCCAGAAAGCTGCCGAACAATTAACAGCTGATGCCTTGAAAAGGGATAGTAAAGACGACATATCTGTCATTGTCATTAAGTTTAGCAATTGAGCTTCACATAAAAGTAATAATAAGATTCCGATTTACGGACATTAATTTAGTTATATAGAATCTATTTCAAATCGAGGAGAATTTCTGCAAATCATTGCCCCAGAAATCACCCCAAAAAATTACAGAAAAAAATAAGGAAAAGATAGGTTATTGGAGGCAACTGTATACACCATGTTAGGGTAATCCTGTCTGGATATTTATTTATTTATTTATTTATTTATTTTAGATCAGTAAATGGTTACTTCATTTCTTCAAAATAGATCTTTGATGTGATTGTATTGCTATTAGCTATACACGTAGGAATTTTTCTTTCGTTCTCTTTGTTAAAATAAAACCAAATTTTAGTTTCCAAAGCATAGTTCAGTGTGTAAATTGAACACTGTGGTTGGACTATCATCTCTAATTAACTCTAGAGAAGAGACAATAGAAGCTCTAAAAGAATGTGAATTGGTTTATTCTTTTTTTTTGTTATAAAAATAAATTCTATCAAGGAAGACTATCATTTTTGACTTATCGTTTCCAATTCAAAACCTCATGTACAACACTCCTTACCTTGAAAAATTTGAACATAAAACTCGTCTATTACATTCCGGCTCACTCTCATACCATATAAATCTAGTTTTGATCTCCCTTAAAGAAGCGGAGCTATATCTAAATGAAATAGAGGTTGTTTTTATGTGAGAGCAGAGTAAAATTTTTTCCCTTGGCCATTATAATAATAAAAAAATTAGAAAAAATAAAAATCGCCTACTAATTTTACGTATTTTCTTCTTCTTCTTCTTCACACACAATCAGTTTTCAAATTCTCCATTTCAGAAACAGTACTCTAGAAATCATCTCCTTACCAAAACTTGTATGTTTTGTTTAATTAAACTCCAAATTGGGTAATATTAACAATTTCAACGTGTTTGATAAACTTAAAAGCAACTGTGAGCTGGTGCTTCCGACCATCGAACAACCGTAACCAACCTCGGCGAAGGAAAAACAATGAACTGTTTCGATTCACGGTTTCGGAATCAATACAATGTGACGAAACCCGTCAAAATTTTGTCATCCCACTTCAACTGTATGTCATCCCACTTGCCTAGAAATCACACCTCATTCTTTTCTGATTTATTCTAATTATTACGTAAGGATTCTTGTTGGCTTCTTAAATTCCCTCATTTTAAGTTCAAGACTCTTCTCAGCAATATTCATTCATTATAAAAGAAAGAAAGAAGCAATTTCCATGGCTGGGTTTTGATATAGGCAAAGCAAGTTTTACTTCAAATTGGTTAGTTGGACCAATTCTTGGTAACCCATTTTTTAAATTTTACATGAAATTTTTTTTCTCTGCTTTTTTTTTTGTTTAATTGAATTTTTGTTTTCAATTGTGAATTTGATAACTTTTTTTTTTTTTTTTGAAGTGGTGATCAAGGGAGTATATAGAAGGTGTTGCAAGTTGAAAATTAGTCGAAAGATTCAATATTTTTGTTCAATCGGCAAACGGTTTAAAAATGGATAAGCTATTCTGCTTCAATGCTGCTTGTGTTAAGGTAATATTTTATTTTGTTTTGATTTTAATTTAGATTTTAATTTGTATGCTGTTTTTGTTACTCTGATGGAATTTGAGGATCATCGTGCATCTAGTGAGCACTGGACTGACAAAGAATTAATTTTTATTCGATTGTGTTCTTCATGGTGGTGTTTTTTCAGTCCAAGGAGAATTTCTAGCTTTGTAAATACCACTATGCATGGATAGATTAATTTAGGATTAAGCTTTTAAGTTATTGAAGATTTCATGTTTAATAATAAATTTGAACATTGATAATGTCTGAGCAAAAGAATTAGTTTCCACATTAATTAGATCTTTTTTAATCAATGCATCAATAAAAACTGGATCTTTATCCGATATATAAGATGTATCATAAAGCAAAGAATAATATCAATAGAGTTGTCGCTTCTCAATTTGAAGCAATGCATGCAGTCAATGCCCGTGACTGATTGATTAAAACTGGATCTTTCTCTTTCTCTTTTTCACCTTTAGATTAAGAATTAATTATGTGATACTATATCTCTTCAAGTGATGATAAGATTGATTGATTGTCCTTTTAACTTAACATGTAAAATGTGGGGAATGACATGAATAAATAACTCTACATGCATTGGTAACATTAGAAGCCTTGTTTATATTCCCACGATATTGGAAGTTCTTATTTGATTTTGTCACTATCATTCGAATCTTTAAATTTGTCGTGTATAACGTGGGTGGCGGCGTCATTAACTATTTTTATATGCTTAACCTTCTTCTTTTACTCTTAGATTTACTTATTTTCCAGTGCTACTATAACAGTGAATAATGAATTCAGTCGTATACGCGTCAACATACGATGCCATTAAAAATGTGTATAAATTTTTTATTTTGACCCTTATTTGTCTTCTACACAGAGTGTAGAGGAATCGTTAGAGGCAAATTCGGGTAAAGGAAAAAATCGTAGGGGCCAAATAAAATTTGGTTTCCACCTCGAGAAAGGCAAAGCAAATCATCCAATGGAAGACTATCATGTTGCCAAGTTTGTAAAAAAGGATGGATTTGAAGTCGGGCTATTTGCTATCTATGATGGCCATGCTGGGAGTGAGGTTCCTGCATATTTACAAAACCACTTGTTTGCCAACATTTTGAAAGAAGTAATATGCATTTAACATATTTTTTGCATTTTGCTTCATGGACTTACTTGTGTTTGCAGTCTCATGTTTATAGTTTTGATTATTTGTTTTAGGATGACTTTTGGGGGAATCCCTGTGGATCAATTTCAAGAGCTTATGTGCAAACTGATCAAGAAATTCTTGAAAGTTCGAATTTGGATCGAGGCGGTTCGACCGCTGTGACTGCCATTCTAATCAATGGTCGAAGATTATTGGTTGCTAATGTGGGGGATTCACGAGCCGTTCTCTCTCGGGGAGGACAGACATTTCAGATGACAATAGACCATGAGCCTACTTTGGAACGTGCTACCATCGAGAGCAAGGGTGGGTTCATCTCAGACATCCCAGGTTTGTATAAATCTCATGTTAATATGTATTGCAACATTTCTATTTAATATGGATCAAATGTTAACGGTTTTGCATATTCGTAGGGGATGTGCCAAGGGTAAATGGTCAGCTGGCTGTTTCTCGTGCTTTTGGAGATAAATGCCTCAAATCACATATAAGATCAGATCCCGATATTCTTGATTTCACAATTGATTCAAGCTTTGATCTTCTTATTCTTGCAAGTGATGGCATTTGGAAGGTGATTCATCTTTCCCTAATCTTAATATTGTACTACTCCCTCCATTCCTTATTAATTGTCGTTTAGGAGATATCTAGGTATCCAAATTAATTGTCGTGTTTAAGGTTCTTTTATTAGTTGTCAATAATTCATTCCAATTATATCCTCAACATTTTCCTTTCTTTGTGATGTTGAAGTGAGAGAGAGGGAGGGTGGGTGGGTGGGTGGGGTAATATTGAAAATTTAGGTAAATATGACAACTTCCTTAATTTTCTCAAATTGTCTTAGGAGTCTTATATTTAGGAATGGAGGGAGTATTATTCACCACACATTAAGAAATTAGTATTTGTCGGAGAAATTTATGTTTTCACGCGGTCTTCTTCATTGGCAGGTAATGACAAATCAAGAGGTCGTTAATGTTGCAAGAACACATAGAAAGCCTCAGAAAGCTGCTGAACAATTAACAGCTGAGGCGTTAAAAAGGCATAGTAAAGACGATATTTCTTGCATTGTCGTTAAGTTAAAGAATTAAGTATCGCATGACTCCATTCCAGACTGCTGATCATAGGGAATGAGAGTTAATAAAATATGTCAATTCTTGGACATCAATTTAGATATGTAGAAGGCGTTTCAACCTTGAAATTGTATTCTTAACAACATAATTTCGTTCCATCAACCTTGTGTCTCACTATAAGAAAGGGTACTTTCAATAAATTAAATTGCCATGTCTCCCCATTTTTTCAAAAAAAAGAAAAGATTTGCACAACTTTGCACACAAGTTTGAAAAATTACATTTTCTTTTCTTTTGAATTTATAGATGATACTTCTTGGTTGGTCAAGTTTCAAGTTCATATTATCTATTGTTTATAAGCATTAATTATATCTTTTAGCTTAAATAAATTAATAATGATGTGTTCTCAATTTTTATTGGTTTAAGACTGTATTTGTGCACAGTTTTTGCACATTAATTCTGCAAAAACATTCGTTTGCCAACATTTTTAATGAAGTATTTTTGCTCACCACACATTAAGAAAGCAGAATTTGTCAAAGATACTTATGTTTGTAAGCGGTTTTCTTCATTGGTTTGTAATAACCAATCAAGAGGTCGTTGATGTTGTAAGAAAACATAAAGATCCCCAGAAAGTTGTTTAATAGTTAATACTTGAGGCGTTGAAGAAGAATAGTAAATATGATATCACATGCATTGTCGTTAAGTTAAGGAATTAAGTATCACGT
>JAOWBF010000039.1:3229652-3250016 GCA_028566175.1 Vinca major
ATATCCACGGAAGAGAGGCCAATGTTACAGAGTGTATACAGTTGTAAACTTCTACTCAATAAATTGACGTTTAATCCCACTAGCTCAAGAAGAAGAAAAAAAAAAGAAGCTAAAATACAGTGATGTTGACTCTGAATTCTCTCTATAACCTCTATTTATAGAAGACGTTTATATATGATTAATACATAAGCTTTAAGCGGTTAGAATATTGTGATACCCGTAATTTTTTGCTTACATGTTATTTTACATGTAATTTATTTTTGTGTGATTAAGTTTGTAGCGTAATTTATTTCGTGCGATTACGTGTGTTTATGTGTCTAATTATTTTTTTATAACATGTTACGTGTTACCTTTTGGGTTTGTTTGTGAGGGGCATTTCGTACGTGTACCGTATATGAGGGACTTGGTTGTAATTCACTCAGATGAGTAGTTTAACACCCCCACCCTCACAACACAAATTCTCACTCTCCTTTTAAATCCTCTCAAATCATATTGTTATTGCAAACGTCATCCTCGTTATTTTTTTCCGAGATTGTTAGTTATTATTAAACCACTAAATATCAATTTAAACAAATTTGGAGTCACAAAAAAATTGTTTGACTTGTTTAAGATTTAAAAAAAAAATAGACTTAATTTAATTTATGTTGCCCCTAAAAAATATTTAGAATTTTCTACAAAAAAAAAAAAGCAACGTCACCGCCGCGTACACGTCATCGTGCGGTTGACCGGATGACCGCTTGATGACGCGTCAATGGCCAACCGCATGATGACGTCTAAGCGGTTGATTGGTTGATCGCATGATGACGTGTACTCGCAGTTACATGGCTTTTTTTCTTTCTTTTTTTGCAGAAAAGTCTAAACAATTTTTTAGGTGTATTACAACAAAAATTAAGTGCAATAAAATTGCCAAATATTTTCTTTGTATTTAGGTTTTAACATTAGGGTATGCAAGTGGTGTTCTCATATATCTTGTATTACATAATTCTTTGCGTATTTGATCCGTCGTCGTCGTTGATTTTGTGACACGTTTTAGATGAGGAGTCAGTATTGCGTGTGGTTTTAACAAATTTTATATTTTGTTTATATAACATTTTTTATCACCATTATACATTGAATGTTTTTATTAAAAATTCCGGTAGCAGCAACAGCGGCAAAAAAATACTCAGGCGGTGGGATATGATTTGGGAGAATTTGAGAGGAAAGAGAAATTTTATGAATGCTGGGGTAGGGAAGGTGTATAGAGGGGTGGCTAGTTAGTGGCTATGTACATAAATACAGACCATCTGTATTCGGGAATCTCCACCGTCCATCATAATCCGACGGCACATTAAATCTCCCTCCACAAAATAACCCAAAACCAATATTCTCCCTCTTTTTGGCGGGAAAATCCCCAAAACAAACCCATTATACGTTTCCAAACGTTGAAGTTGGAAAAAAAAACCCTAAATCCTGTTCCCAGTTATTGATCTCTTTATGTATTTTTAGAGTGTGATTTTGAATTTAAAATGGCTCCTCGGAAGAAATCAAGTTCAGGATCGAAGAAATCTTTGAATAATCAAAACAATCAGCAGCAGCAGCAGCAGCAATCTCAGCCGTCCAAATTTGGAATCCAACATTTCTTCGAACGCCATAGTCAGAATCAATCTCAACAAGCTAAGAAGAATCTGAATACACTTAATTCTGATTTAAATGATAGTAAATCTCAAAAACCAACCCCTAGAAATGATGCGGTGAATGCAGAGAAAACGATTTCTAGAGATTCCGTTTCTGTAGCTCAATATATTGGTGATAAATCTGATCTACAGTATTGTGATGCAAAAAATGGAAATTTGAGGGGCGAAAAGTCGAATTTGGGAGTTAATCATGTGAAAAATTTGGAAAATGAGGATCATTTGAAAGTAAAGAAGTCGAATAATCCGTCTCAAGTAACCCCAATTGAGAATCAGCTTCCAATTGCACTCAAAATGGATGAGAATCAAGGAGTCGATCAGTTTGAGGTTTCGCCCGAGGTTTGCAAGGGAAATCCAACTAAGCGGTTCAAGTTTTCGCCAGGAATGGTATTTATCATGTTTAAGTTTATGGAATGCATTCATGTGATCTTTTGAATATGAGATGATAAAGGTTTAGTTCATTGTTAAATGTTATTTAAAATAAATTATTTCGAGATTAAGAAATGATCTTCGAATTTGTATTAGAGAGGAAATAATGTGAGGGCATTTTTTTGCTATCTTTCTACTTCTACTGTTATAGGAAAATGTTAGGATTTTAAATTCTATATCGTGTAGATGCTTATTAAAGGTTCGTGCTTTTATTGAAAAAGTTTAACAGGGGCTGGATTTAATTGCTGTCATTGATGTAGAGCTAATGATTTTCTATCACCTATTAGAATTTGATTTTTCCACTTTGTTACTCCCATAATATGTTTTACTTTGTAAAGAGAAGCATGTAGGTTTCTCCATCTTGAGCGGAGTAATCCAATAAACATGATAATTTCTGGGCTTCTCTTTCAGACAGTATTTAGAGAGACTAGTTGTAGTACATACATGGTCTTTGAAAGGAAAAGAAGAGAGAAGAAGAATAGTGCTTTCGTGGATATAATCAGCTCTTTATTAACATATTATTGATGCTGTTATTGTTGTTCTATAATTCACTACCCATGCTCTGAAGGGAGTGTGTTTGTGATTTATGCTAATGGTTTTATGGACTTTGCAAGCTTATTCTTCTGATGCTGATGAAGAGAAAAGGACAATTTTACCACTTGAATATTAGTAGTGATCAAACATATTTGGATAATTTACCCTTTTCTCTTGTCTAATCATTTGACTGTTGTGTCACAGCTGATAAAGCAAAGCCAGGATGATGGAGGTGAAGAGATCACATGGAGGATTTCTCCAGTAAATGAAAGACTTCATGCCATGTCAAAGCACTTTCCAGAAATGGTGAAAGTTTTAGCAGATTCGTCACGGTTCAACTGTATGAATTTTAAGCCATGCTCACAAAAGAAGGTAATGATTCACCTACTCTTTTTTTATTTTTTATTTTGTGTTGTCTTCCTTGACAGTTTACTTCTAATGTGGCCATACACAGAGTTCTCCTGGTAAAGCAGGGAAGCTTGAGAAGTGGCTTTCGTCACCTCCACTGAAAACTGGTGAAAATTCTGGCAAATGCTTAGATAGAATTCATTCAGAAAAGTTAGACTCAAAAGCCAGTGTTTGTACTTCTGAAAACAGTGGAAGCAGAAGTAGTAAGAATGGTAGTCAAAGTCCATTTATGACCCCACCATCCCTGTCTTACTGCCATCACAAGGTTCTTCTTATCACGACAAGCCAGTTTTTATAAGGTTTTTACTAAATTATTCATCTGATGGCATGTTTTATAAACTGACGCAGGCTGCTGACAGTGATAACATTACAGTGGCATCGGATCCGCATGGTTTAAGTCCCCACAAAAAGGTTCTAAAATTCTATGTTTGTGTTATTTTCAATTCCCATATCTTCGTCTTTCTTGTAATCTGATTATGCATTTGGAAGCATGTCTGGGAATAATTGATGCTTATGTATTAGCTTAGTCACTCACGTGCTTATTTTGTCAGGCATTGATTGAATTATTGGATCAAGTAGAAGATGTTATTTCCGTTGAAGAATCAATGTGTGATGAAACAGAAGAATGCATTGAGGATCGGACATCCAAAAAAGCCGATTTTGCTTTGATGACTCCTGTGACAAACTCAGAAACTATAGTGAACAATGAAGTTTATGATCTATACTTTCTTGTTTTAGAAGTATGTGCCAACATTTGATTATAAACTGGTTCTTTTAAGCTCAGGAAAACGAGTATGCTGGAATTTACTTTGTCGCCCACTGCTTTGCATACAGGTATCTGAGAAGCATGGTTGCCTTGATTCCTTTGGTTCTCAGAGCTCGTTTAAGGTAAGTCAGTCAGTTAAAAAATTTCAAATCACTTTGATGGTTTAACAGGTGCTGATCAGATAACATCATATTGTGGTAGATTATGCGCTTATTGAACGAACAGACTGGGGAAGAGCGCATGGTACAACTATGGGATGAATGGTAAGTGTATGCATGTTAGATACCCTTGCAATTGTTTGAGCTGTTGGCAATTCAAGCTATAGTTTTACTGGTAGGTTAATCCACTAAATCAACAAACAAGCTGGATACTTGTGATTCCTAAGTAGTAAGTACTTGTTTTTCAGTAACAGTAATGATATCGTCTGTAGAAAACATCCCTTTTTTCCATTACTAGTATTGTAGCTGAAGGTCTCAAGCATCTGTTGAACTTTGGATAGCAAGGAAAATCATTCTAAATTAATACATGTATATATCTTGATAGGCATACAAGGGATTTGTCTATATTGTTTCTCTACGCCTGTACTTAACTACTTAAGTTAAAAAAAGAAAGAGTTTTAGCTATTTTTTGTAACTGTTCTTCGTTGTAGCAACTGATCTCCTCTCTGGCAATGTGGTTCCTCAACTTCTTCTTTGTCCTTGTTTTCTTAGGTGGATTGTCTTTTCTGGTCTGTAATTCTTGTTACTGTATCATGCAACAGTGAATCGCAGTACAAACATTGAAATAAACAGGGACAAAATCTTACACGTACTGCTTCATGTCAAGGCTGCATGATTGTGATGGCCTTGGTTTCAAACCTAGTCTAGTTAAATAACCTTCTTTCCCTCTTCCATTCAGGTTGTATAGTGTTGTTGGACCTGGAGACACTGTTCACATCATTGGCGAATTTGATAGCCAAGGGAAGTGTGATGTCAATCATGATAAGAATTTTCTGATTGTTCATCCAGATATTTTGGTATCTGGAACTCGGGTATTTTCACTCGTGTAAATTAAGCTTGTTTTGTAGATAAATACATCTATGTCAGAATGAGAGTTCCTTATTTTTCTTGCTAGTACTTATCAATCAATCTCTTCTACTAGGTTGCGGGTAGTTTCAGTTGTCCAAGGCGTGCTGTCCTGGATGAAAGGCTAAAGAATAATGAGTATTCAGCTGCAGCTATGGTTGGTACTTTACTGCATCAGATATTTCAGGTATCAGGATTTCTATTTTGTTTTATTTTATTTTTTTGTAATATCAGGAGAATGAGAAGGGCCAAGAAATGTTTAGCAGGGGATACTTTTAAGTTCCGTTATGTTTGATTGACAACCTAACCTTAAATTTTTCTGAAGTGTGTTCCTTTTGGAGGAATTCCGTTTTTATGTTTCCTTGTAATCTTAAAAAGTGGTTATGTTGCCTCTTGCCATGGAAATTCTTGTGAGATATTCTTATGTAACATTGATTAATCATGGTCTACTTTTTCGTAGGCTGGGCTAATCAGAGAGTCTCTTTCAAAGGAGTTCTTGGAGGAATATGCAAGAGTAGTGCTTCAGAAAAATCTTGAGACCATATATGCATGTGGAGGTGGAGATCCATATAATTATCTCTTTATGTAATTTCCCTTTTCTCACTGGAAAATTCATCAGGTTCATCATTTCATTGGATTTGTTAGCTGGATTCATGTATTAGACTCATTATCTCTTTCCCTTTTGATATATTTTATCTTGTAATCAAAGATTTCTTTTCTTGAAAACTTTTTACTATTTTATTACCGAGTACTGAACCTGTTCTGTGTACTGCAGTGAATGAAAATGACACACTCAAGACTTTGACAGAGGCAATCCCGAAAATGCTAAACTGGATATCTTTGTTCAGAGGTTCACAGGTAAAATATGTGTACCTTATTGCAGTGTCCGGTTTTCTAAAGAATTACATAGGAGTATATGGAAAATGCTGCAATAGTCAATTATATAATTAGTTTTGTTATGCTTTGAGTATTACATGACTTGGAGACAAACTGTAGATGTCTATGAATTTTCACTTTGGTGTCCGTGGTAAAATTCTGTATGTGAGCTACATAATTCATTAGGTGCACCCAAAGTACTTGTGCTTGAAAGCTAGTCCATCATCATCTTGTTTTTGTTTAGTATAAGCTAATGTTCTGGAGTATCACAATGGGGTAATTAGCTGCCTACAAACTATACTCCCCTTGTTTAATACTATTTTGTTCGATGGCGATGATCCATAGCAGAACTGAAGCTCTGGTACTTTTACATGCCTAAGTTTGGAGTACAATTATGTGATGCTCTTTGCTTCTTGTATGTCATCGAGGCCTAAGATTTCAAAATAATTGTAGGGTTCCAGTACTTGTGGCGTGGATTTTGGATGTGATGGTGGAGTTAAGAAGATCAACATATCTGAGGTCAGGCATCCTTCTGAGTCTTCTTTCTAGTTATGTGCAGACTTGGTAGTGATATTTTCCCATTTTCCTCTCCAAGGATATCTGAACCATTTCAACAATACAAGCTACCTTTTCCCCGCAAAATGTTATATATGCTAGAACTATATACGACTCTCCGCATGCATGTTTATGTATTTTTTAATCTTTCGTTCTTCAGTGACCATTATAATGCAGCTTTTCATCATATAAAATTGGTTTTAAGACTCGTAACTACCAAATTTATGATCTTCCTACACGTGTTATATGCTTAACATCTCCTCATAAATACAGGTACTCGATATTGAGGAAATGGCATGGGCCCCAAGGTTTGGCTTGAAAGGGATGATTGATGCCTCTATACATGTAAAAGTTGAATTAGACAAAGAAAATACTAGCACGAAGATTATGCCTTTGGAATTCAAAACTGGAAAAGCAACCAATGGGCAGGCAAGTTCTCAAATGATAATTTTACATGTTATGATAAATGGACAGCTCTGGTGATGTGAATTTCTTCCAGATGTATTTTCTCTAATTTCTTTTCATGGAGAACTTTGCTTCATGCAGACTGCTGTGGAGCATAATGCCCAGGTGATGTTATATACACTCCTGATGTCTGAAAGGTAAGCTGGGTTCCATCGAATTTCTGCTACACTTTGGTTTTGTCCTAATGGAATTTGGCCTGCGATCAGTAAACTGTTTGTCGTTTCGTGTTTTACTCTTCAGATACGGGCAGAAGATTGATCTTGGTCTGTTGTACTATCTCAAAACAGATCAAACACAGGTGAGAGTTGGACACGCGAATTACATTGTTCTCCTTTTTTCTTTCCTTGAATCTCAATATCCAATAAACTTGTATATGAAGGGGATCACTGTACAAAGATCTGACTTGGTCGGACTAATAATGCGTCGGAATGAACTTGTGAATGATCTTCTTAAGGCATCAACGGCCCAACAACTACCCCAAATGCTACGGGTACTGCTACAGTTCAATGTTTTATTTTTTATGCACGTTCTTTAAGCTTTTAACCAACAGATTTTGTAATCTTTATGTTCTGCTTTTGCAGACTCTCAACATGTGCAGAAGTTGCCGTCACCTTGATGTGTGTACCATCTATCACAAGGTAATAAGTTAGTTCTCCTTTCTACTTTCTGGCAGTCTATACAATTATGCAATACTGTCAAAAGCATGGGACCGTGACAAGAAAGTTACTACATTAGCAATTGAGATAATTTCAACAGGTCATGTTTTGTAGGTATATTGAATTAGTTTTTTTTTTCAGTATTTAAAATATATGAGCAGCAAGTCACCAAGTATTACGGCATGTCGAATTGAATTCAATTCCTGGAATTGGATGTCTTAGTTGCATTTAGTTTGTTCAAACGATAGCTATATATTGATTAAATTTAGTCTAGAATTACAACTAATCTACTTCAGGAATGTTGTGCCATATTTGTACCTCCAGGTGTGTACGGATAAAAAAAATTGTTTTAGTAAGGTTCTAGCAAGAAAATTTATTGTCAAAAATGATACACATAATTGTCTATATAATATATCCAATGATGTCATTCTTGGTTTATTACCTACCATTAGAAGCTGGCTAAATAAATGACCTAACAGTTTTTTTGAGTTCATAGGATAAAGCATAATATGAGGTAGCATAACGTCAAATTAGAACCCTACATAACATCAAATGAGAACCCCAAAGTCCCAAATAAGAACTATACTTTTCTAAGGTAATTGTTGAAGTTTGTGTAGCTGAAAGAATAGCATTGACCAACACCGTATGTTATCTATTTGTTTCAATCATGCCATAATTTCACTTCTTACAATAATGTTTAGGCAGTTGAATTTAGAAAAGCTCAACATAACTAGACATTCATAACATTTTGCTACATTGTGTCTTAATTTATAGCTAAAATTTTGATTTAATAGCACATGGGACCATTGTTATGTTTTAGCTGTTTAGTTACCAAGGTTGAATACTAATTCATGATCAACACCAATAGGAAACAATGTCACTTGTGCTAAACTAACTATAACTTGCTGATTCCTCTGCAGTGGTTGTCTCTAAGTTACTATTTCCCCCGGTCATTTTTTAAACCGTCACCATGGCAGTTCAATATGCCTCCAGTTCCCTTTTGTTGATTATCTTATGGAATAGAGTAATTTATTCTATTAACGTTGCTTTTGATTTTGAAGGCATATGGTGGGACCACGGAGGGTAGTGGACTAGGTAATCTGTTTGATTCACTTGTTCAACACTTGACGAATGAAGATTCCATTTTCCTTCAAAAGTGGAATAGATTGATTGACCTGGAAGCTAAAGAATTGGAGGTATCAGGAAACTCAGGGCGTGATACAATTTTTTTTCAATAATGTCCTTAATTGATGTATTGTTTCACTATTGCAGATTACAAAGAAACAGATCTGGACTTCACGTATGCTGAGGAATGATCATAATTCTGGTTCTCTATCTGCTCTTGTTCTTGAAACCTCACAAAATGTGTCTCAGACAGGCTTTTCCAAAGGCAATCCTTTTGTTTATCGCTTTGTGCACCAAGATTCTCCATCACAGAGTTCTCCTTCTGGATCAAGCAAATTTAATTGCACACTTAGGAGTGGGGACTATGTGGTATCTCTTGAGCTTCTCATATATCTACATATTTTTATCCGAAAATATTTTCTACTTTAGATTATGATGCTTTTGCCTGCATTGAGTTAGAATGACATTCTGCTTATAAGTGCAAAATATTAGTAAAGTCATGCAGTTAGCCAATATTTGCCATCACTTTCAGTCTCCTTGACTTAAAAATAGTCAAAGAAAGGAAACTTAACCCAATGCACTTGACTTAAGAAAAAAGAAACTGTATTTAAGTCTAGAGGGGGTGAGACAACAGTTGCAACTACTAAGAATGCACATTTCTTCTGGTCTCTTAGGATGCTGCCCTTTGTTCATCCAATATTTAAGTTTTGCTTTAGGTGGATCAGTTTTCAGGTTTCTATTCTTGCCCCAGTGAGTTACACGAAGTGATATATCAGACCATTGAATATTATATTGCTTGCCTTTATTTGGTCCTTTTTCTTAGAAGAATTTGGAAAGGGTTTCTGGGATGACAGTATCAGAGTTCTAGCACTGTCTTATGATTGATCACGAACTTACATTGTGAAAGACTAAATAATGTAGAACTCTTCATAAGTCGCACAGTATTTTGGATCTACAGTTGCTATCTATGCGTATGAGAGGATTTCTTTAGGCCGAGATGCGTTTTAAATGAAATTTCACCTTAGACCAATACCATTGCTCTATACCTTCACCTACCATATTTGATTTGAGTTTATTGAGCATGCTTATGTGCCATCACTCACTCATCTTTGAGCAGGAAGAGCTATGTACAGTGATTTGCTTCTTTAGTTATTGTCTTCTAACTATCTTCATACTGTTCCAGATATTGAGTACTGAACCTGGCTGTCTACCTGTTGCCAATGGGGTCCTGGTGGATGTTGGTAGCTTCCATGTTTCAGTGAGTACTGCAGCAGCTATTACGCTCAAGTGAATACGGATAGTTTAAAAACTAGCCTGGAAGTCTCTTGCTCTTTATGTAAATTAGAATAAAACTACCAAAAGTTTGTAAACGTTTTGTATAATGCCTTTTAGGATTGTGATTTGATATCCCATTATAGCTATTTGACCATAATAATATCTGTACTGTAAACTGATCAAACATTTTCATTATCTATTCATGGTAAACCAAAAGAATTGTGCTTCTAATTAGATTAAATTGTTAAGTAGGTGTAACTGATTATTTGCTTGATCAGGTATCGTTTTCAAAGCGTCTAAAACTTCCGGGATGTCATCCAGCTTCAGGTGCACGAGATCTTAGTAAGCATGCATGGCGGATTGACAAAGATGAAGCCATGGCCTCATTTGCAATCATGAGGTAGTAGAATGAGTGTAATCTCACGCCTTCTAGTTGTCATTGTCACCGTATGAGTTTAAGTTGACAATTGTAACATAACCAGCATACATCTCTATGTTGATGAAGGTTCAATCTTGTTCAACTATTTTTGCAAAGTGAACAGAGTGCGCAACTGAGGAAGATGATTGTTGACCTGGAGGTGAATCTTCTACTGCATGCAATCATCACTTGCATTATCTGAGACTATCTTCCTCTCCATACTTCATATATCATGAGCCCGTAATTCTTGTTATGTTTACTTTGTATCTTGTGCAGATGCCTAGATTTGACAGTGGATGTGTGCTTAGTCAGGATCCTGCCATTTCATATATCTGGTCAGAGAAAACATTGAATGATGATCAACGTAGAGCTATCCTCAAGGTTATGTATTAGTAATATCTCTTTGATCGGTGAACTGATGATCAACACTCTACCTTCAATCTATGTGTTTCTTCCTAGCGCTTATAATTTTATTAACTAGAAGATGCATGCTATGGAGACAAACAATTTAGTTGATATTTCGCTGACACTAAAGCCACTTTCATTGTTTCAGATACTCACAGCGAAGGATTATGCACTCATACTAGGAATGCCCGGGACTGGCAAAACATCCACTATGGTGCATGCTGTAAAAGCATTATTACTGAGAGGTGCATCCGTTTTGCTAACGTCCTACACCAACTCAGCTGTTGATACTCTACTTATCAAATTGAAAGCTCAGGTCTTTTTCTGTCATCGCTACTTGTACTGTATCATCTTCAAGTTATGTATAAAGGATTCTGGGTTTTGATTTAGCTACTTCAGCATTATAGCACACAATTGGCTTTAGTGTCTGTATTCTTCATGGTTTAGTATCTGCTGCTAAATATCTGCCGATTCCATAAGGAAAACCTGAACATTCACATCCTAAAAAGAGTGTTAGTATAGCTTGTGCTGTCGGGAAGTTCAAACCCGTGCAGTAGCATGAGTCCTTTAACGTGTTTATCATAATAGCCCCTGGAACTGTTTGTCTTGCTTAATTATGATTTACCATTACCTTAACGCTCTGGATTTCGACAGGCAAAAGGCCATTTGTCTAACTTCTCCTTCGCTCCTTTTCTGTTCTTCTTTACATTATGTGTTGGTGAATATTAGATATACAAGTGATTTTTATGTACTGCACCTAGTCTTTGTAGATAATACTGAATAGCTTATAGAAATTAAGCAAAGTAAATTCAAGCAATTTGGCTTAAGCATTTTTAGGCCAGGGATTCAACCATTTTTAGGCCAGCTTCATTAGACTGGTTGCACCCCTATGTACTTTCCAAGAGCTTTTAGACCTTGGAATATGATATAGTTATTCATTTTAGGTATATAATGCTATACAACTGACCTTGGTGTTGAATTATTAAACTGGAGGCTTGGCAGAAACATTTGAATCTGTTCTTTCCTTTAATACTTGAGACACTACTTAAGGTAAAAAAGGCCAATAGAAAAGTTAAGTTTTGATACCTTCACTCTTCCTGGTTTAAAGGGATGTTGCATGCAGCGCCTTTTATCTGTAATGCTTGGGCGACCCATGCCTTAATAAGTTGATCTGATTGAGTTCTTTGACTTTGTTGTGCTTTGGAAAAACATCTTTTTATTAATGATGTATATTCCCACATTGGGGGTGTCTACTCAGTATTTCAATAATGTTTTATTCCTTCGCTTGCAGGGGATTGATTTCATTCGTATTGGAAGATGTGAAGCTGTACATGAGGAAGTTCGAGAGAACTGCTTGTCTGGTAGGATACTTTTTCTATCAATGGCATTAAGGATTTTATGATTGGTCTTGGTAATTTTAATTTCATGTAGAAATTTCATTTTGCAGAGATGGACATGCATAGCACTGAAGAGATAAAGCTAAGACTAGAACAGACCAGAGTGATTGCTGTTACTTGTTTGGGGATAACCAATCCTTTGCTTGCCAACAAGCGTTTTGATGTATGTATCATGGATGAAGCTGGACAAATTACCCTTCCGGTATGTTTTTCACATATCACTGGTTTAAAGATTACCCATCTTCAGGAATAGCAATCGTAAAATCACTGGTATGGCAAAAAGAGAACTTATCAAGCACACAATTTGGAAATTTTGTAGTTGTTACAGTTGGCCATACACAATTTACATTGCAGATTTGTTACATCCTGCCTCACACTTACTTTATTTCTATGATACTAGAATTATTATATGTCTGAAGAGGGGAACGAATTAACACTTTAGGACGAGCTTCTCCTTGACTAAAGAAAGAGTGGAAAAAAAACAAAAAAAAAACAAGAGATTTTCCGTAAAGACTGATGGGTATCCTCATGAACAATAATATATTCCCTGGCTTCTCCTTATTTCCCACCTCTTTAGGAGCCTCTTTTTCTCTCTACCACCATCTTCTTTGAGGGAAGTATTCTATTTGCTCTTCAAAGCAAAAGTTGTATGCTAGTTGATTGCGTCCAAAGTAAGGCCATAAAAGAAAGCTAATTGTTATGATATGCAAATATTGATGAGTTAAGAGGTACATGGGAAGTTGGCTCTCTTCTCGCAAGTTGATAGAGAAAGGATGTAGTAGATCGATCTATTGGTGCCCCACAACCATGGTACTGTTTTTGGGCTCGTAGAATGAACTTTACTCTTATCTTATTGGTTGAAGTTGCACATGGTGATGTTTTTTGGGAGTGAATTTGCCTGTGCTTCCTGTACTTGTTGGAGCTGTCGCACGTTTTAGCCACACTTTTGCTTGCCCTTCCCCACAAGTTGAGATCAATTGATAGACATCTTCAAGATATCAGCTAAACGAATTTTACATGTTTTCAAGCAGGTGTCCTTGGGGCCTCTAATGTTCGCATCGAAGTTTGTTCTTGTGGGGGATCATTACCAGTTGCCACCACTAGTCCAGGTGTGTTCTGTCTAAAGAACTGTTTACTTTTCTAGCTGTAAAAAACTGTTTACCACTAGTCCAGTATGATAGATGAACTCCTTCAACTTGTTCCTCTTATTAGAGCTTGGAGGCAAAAGAGAATGGGATGGCCGTAAGCTTGTTCTGCAGGCTTTCAGAAGCTCATCCTCAAGCCATTTCAGCTTTACAAAGCCAGGTGACCTGAACATTTAGTCAAAATGATATCCATCTGTTCTATCATTTTGATACAACAAACTTATGCTTTTAAATGGTCACGTGCAGTACCGAATGTGTGCAGCCATAATGGAACTATCAAATGCTCTGATATATGGCAATAGACTGCGGTGTGGTTCCCCAGAAATAGAGAATGCCAAAATTAATTACACAGGTGTAGCATCCGCACCTGAATGGCTAAGCCAGGTAGTTGCAAGCAATTACTCATTTTGTTAGGATGAGATAACCCTGTATTAAAATGTTAGCTATATACAACTGGCTAAAAAGTTATTGATGGTAAACTGCAGATGTCATACTTCATTGCACTTAAAGGCATAATTTTGCTTATTGTTAATACAGCTGCTGTTATTTTTACTTCTGCATTTTCTATTTTAACTGATTCATTATCTAAGGACATGTTAGTTTGATCCCTTTTCCCAGGTATGAACAGATTTTAACCTCATATAAGTAATAGGCATCAAATTTGGTGTTTATTGGATGTTTACTTTTCCATACAGAAGGCTGAAATGTTACACTGTGTCTTGTGGGACCCTGGGGGGCGGGGGGCGGTGTTATCATAATGTTCACTGCAAAAGTAGCACCAGTAGTTTTATTTGAAAATACTACATGCATATCTCAGTAGCCATTTAATCATGTCGTGTTGCTTCTAACAGGTCTTGTGTCCAGACAGGCCTGTAATATTTATTAATACAGGTTTGTTAAATTTGCCATTCTATTATCCTTTTTATCTCATAATTCTGTCAAAATCAGTATCACATGCAGAGCTCTTAACTAATTGGGATAAGATTCAGATCTCTTGCCAGCTTTTGAAACAAACGACTGCAAAGCTGTTAACAATCCGGTTGAAGCTCATATCGTTAGTGAGGTATGATATTTCATATTCTTGGCACTTGGAATGTAGAGTAATACACTTCTCATGCTATTTTGGTATACAGGTTGTCAATAAACTGGTAGAAAGAGGTGTTGAAGGAGCTCAAATTGGCGTAATTACGCCCTACAACTCTCAGGCAAATCTCATTCGTGAAGCTGTTTCCACATCTGTGGAAATACATACAATTGACAAATACCAGGTTATAGCTCTTCCCGTATCACTAGAAACTTTTTTTGAATATAAATATAGTTTTTGTGCTTGGGATTATTTTTTCGGAGTAAATATTCATGTCTCATCAGAACGAGTCAAAATGGAAAATTCAATTATCTCAATAGGCTAAACTTAATCAAATATGGGACTTGTGGATTTGGCAATTATGCATCTTATTGGGAATATGCATTTGGACGATAACGTTTCTATCAAAGTGATATCTGCCATGCCATTTTACACTTGACAGAATCAATAGTTAATCACTGTGATTCGCCTAGGGAAAGAAGAAGGCGTATTCTTGTTTTAATCTAATATAGCTGCATCTTTGTTAGTCATGCTAAACTTGATTATGGCGTAGATCATTAAATGTTTTAAGAGACATTTGCAGGACTCTCAACAATTACATGGGTGATGAGATTTTCGTCTATATTTTTATGTTAGCATTTCATGAAAAGCAGATCAACATATAATTAGGCTTAGAGATGTATAGATGCTAAATCCTATATCCATCTTTTGACTCGCAGGGAAGAGACAAGGATTGCATATTGGTATCATTTGTACGGTCCACTGAAACTCCAAGAAACTGCAGTTCTTCACTCCTTGGAGACTGGCACAGGATTAATGTAGCCATTACGCGTGCAAAGGTTCGCATCATCTTGTTATTCGTTTCTCATAAATAACAGAATTAATTATGCTCTTGAAGCAAACGATTTGATCCTTTCATGTCGACTACATCATAAGATTGTATCAGTGGTTGGTTGACTAATTTATGAAGTTTGGCTTTCTCACTTTGAACAGAAGAAGTTAGTGATGGTTGGATCCTGCAGAACTCTTTCAACTGTACCATTGCTGAAGCTTCTCCTTGAGAAAGTAGAAGAACAATCTGGTATTTTGAATGTCTCTAAGAAGGACATTAATATGAAACTGGAGTTCCAAAAATGCTCCCAAAAGATATGTTGTACTGCCTTCAACGCCTAATATCTAAAAAATTGTTGGTCCTAATATTAATTGTTTTGTGCAATAAATTGTACACATGTAAGCCATTCTTAAGCTGCCTGCAATTCTCCATCCCGAGAATCTTGGTTTTTTTTCTCGAGTTATGATACAAGAGACTGCAATTCCGGGTTAGAAGTATTGAGTCAACAAAACTAGTTTTATAATTGAAGAGGTCTTTATATATAAAGAATTCTTCTCATATTACTTTTCAAAGCTCTCAATATGGGGATATTGAGTGACTCTTGCAAATTGTGCATTCTTGCAAATTTTTAATTACAATTAAAACTGAATAAAAAACTAATTATATTTTGGATATTGACAATTAAATTTCTAATAAATCTCAATACTAAGATAAAAGGTAAACATGTAATATATATAGTTTTATGTTCATTAGTCAAGATAACTGAATTAACATTTTGTATACATAATTAGGATTTGAGACTAAAGAGTGCATACACGTTCTTGTAAAATGCAAATTGCATTTCTCTTTTTTTGTGGGAATGCAAATTGCATTTCATTATTATATTAGGCAAGGAAGAATTTCAATACGATAACCTTCAAAAATTGAATACTATAAATACAAGAACTACCATTGTTAATCTCACATTACTTTCATCAGTAACCAAAAATTAAATAAGAAAAATGAAGAATATTTGCTCTATAGTATGTTTCCTTGGGCTATTGGTCCTCATCTCATCCACACTCTCTGAGAGTTCAAGCACCATTGAAATGTCAAGGAAAATGCTTCAAAATGAAGTTGTATTGCCTGCTAGAAGACACAAACATTTGGGATGAGTGGTGCAATGGTATTACTTATATGTGTTGTGACCCATATCACTGTGTCTTTGATGGTGTTGTGCCGCCTTCTAGAACTTGCCAAAAATAAATACGCTGCTAGTTATAAATATATCTTCTTTAAATAAAGATGACAATATAGTCGTCATCATAGTCTAATGTTTGAACCAGTACTCAAAAATGTGCTTAAGGCTCTCTGTGTTGTTTTTATTCTATGTGGTGTGATATAAATAAATGGAGTTTGAACTAGTAATCCAAAGGGCGTTTAAGTCTCTTTCTAGGATCTACTATTCCAAATTTGACACCGGGAGTGCCCTTAATATCATCTCCCTTTTATCCAAAATAATAATAATAATAATAATAATAATGCAATACTATTTGTTTTATGAATGACAGAATAGTTAATTTTATTTCTATTTTCCATCATTTATCTCTTTCACCATATTCTTCGTCTTCAAATGTTATATATTTTTAAATTTAATTGACGAGACCTTTTTAACTTTACCAGAATGATTAAAGCAATAACTCAACACTATACCAAAAAAAAAAACATTTTTAGTCATAAGCAAAATATAACAAGGCACATCAAAACAAATAAGCTTAGTAGGTACGACGCTACATTGTTAAATGTCATGAACTAACAAAAAGGATAAAAGGATGTCAACTTCGTTTTTAGATGACTGAAAATGCAGACAAATAGGAGGAAAAAATTTCTGTCCAAGGAAGAATTAAATAATGACTCAAAAGCACAAGGGCATGTAACTAGTTACTATAGTATACATAAATAAAAACCTGCGAAAGATGCACTGAAGGAAGGAAAAAAAACAGTTCCGTTCCGGCAATAAATGGAAAAATAACTACTCTTCTGGTAAAAGATTACATTATGCTTGCTATTCTAACAGCTATTCGGAGAGATGAGCAGTGTTTAAATGCCACTCTGTTACAATCACAAAAAATAAATTAACTTTGTTACAATCACAAAAATAAATTACTTCTAGCTCTGGATCTAATCATTTACCTCCTCTGTGACATGTAATAGCTCCTCGACTTCAACTTCTTTGGCCTCATATTCCTCTTCCTCGTCACTGGCTTCTCCATCACGCAATCTTCGCCTTTCCAATTTCTCCTCTTCCTGAATCTGCCTCCACTCATTAAGCCATCTTTCCCATTCTTCTTTGACAATCTTTCGTTTCTCGCGCTCCTGCTCACTCAGCTGCAGTGAGACATCTTGATCCTCGGCTTCATACTTCTTACTGTACTTCTTTAGGTTCTTGGCAATCTCCTCTTCCGTCTCAGCACTCAGAAGGGTTGGAGGCCTTGGACGCCATGCATACTGCATTACAGCAAGTATTAGCACAAGTACCCAGCATATAATGTAATAGAGAAAACATGTAAAGGAAACAACCTATAAACTTGCTCAAGAAATCAAACGATCGCATGCAATTCTCTACGAAATCCTTCCTAGGAAAAACAAAAGTGGTTTTATGTCCCTCTAGAGACAAATCTATGACAACTCTTCTTGATTCAGAAACTTTCAGTTTATTCAGGATAACAGCAAGCTAGTGTGCTTTTAATATTCAACAGAATGATATGATCAGAGTCATTAACTGCTCTTTCAAACAAACCATCTAAGACCGTAATTCTATAAACAATTACGAATCTAAAACCAAGAAGAAAAACTTCAAAAACAAACCATGCATAAAATCAGTCTATCTGAATGTATCCGACATCATGACACAATTGCAGCTTGGGATAATGAGAAACCCATTGCTTCATAATATTAAAAAAAGCTCTTCCTTTAATTGTCCCTTATGAAAGAAAATAGAGCGTCAATAGAAACAAATGCATTCATGGGAATATTTATTGAGGTACTGTGCGTTGTTAGGCCAGCTTCACTCCAATTAGGAAAGCAAAAACCCAGATCAGAATTTAATCTTACTTGGAAGAAGTGATCCTTCAAAATCCTATATAGAAGTTTCCAATTGAATGACC
The DNA here is from genome assembly GCA_028566175.1 of Vinca major. Taxonomy (NCBI): domain Eukaryota; kingdom Viridiplantae; phylum Streptophyta; class Magnoliopsida; order Gentianales; family Apocynaceae; genus Vinca; species Vinca major. Next base: position 3,247,903 of record JAOWBF010000039.1, read on the forward strand.
ATATGTTGAAGCCATTCTCCATCTCATGAACGGAAGTAACTGCTGTTGCAACATACCTAAACAAAGAGATTTTAAGCCACAGTCAGCAAAAAGTTTACAAGTTCCAGATTTATGTTACTGACAACTAATATAATGAGATACTAAAAATAGAGGGCATAATAAGTTCATCTTAAAATTTAGAGAATAATGCAAGACGTAAAAGAACAATGCAAAATCCTATATTACTAGAATATACCTTCCTGTAGGATCCCATTCGATATCTGTTGCCATAAAATGCTCAGCTGTTGCCATCGTTTCAAGTTCATCAACATTGTAGAACTCCAGTTGCCCATTAAAACCTTTCAACCCAGCAAGCACAATAAAGCGGCCAGCAGGTGACCAATAAAGAGCATTTGCCTGCTTGCCCTTGAGAGTTGTGAGCTTTGAAACCCGACCAGCATTCTGGGCAGTTCGCATACAGTAAAAACTAATGTCAGGCCTTGGGTTATCACCATGGATAACCGCAAACCTATGGCCCTTTGGCTCCCAAGCAAATGCAATGATTTTATCATTCTTATTCTCAAGCTCCAAAACCTCAATTGGAATATCTCGTTCTTTGATTCGGAATAGCTCGAATCCAGTGTAGGTACTTTTCTTAGTTTTCGTATACCTGTCAACCTTAACAGCAAGGTAGTCCCCATTGCTTTGCCAATACATTTTGCAATCACTAACACTAAAGAGATTCTTCTGTCTCAGTTCCTCTTTGCCTGGGATTTGCACAAGGCTAACCTGTTGGTGGAATTTGGAGAATCAGTTTTAAAAAGGTATCAAAGAAATCATCAGAGGGGTTGCTTGTCCAACATGGAAATTCTGGACTTACCCTTGCAGGTTGGTTCCCTCCACCAAGTTCTGGAACAAAAAGTGCAAGAATTGGATCAGTAGGTGACCAGCAGAAGTTCACCACATTTTCAACCTTTATGGACTTCTTGTCAAGAAGAGAAAAGGTCTCAGTTTCATAAACGGAAATGATATTCTTCCCTATACGGGCAAAGTACTTGTCATTCTTTCCACCGCCCCACCTGGAAATAGCAGCTTTCAAGTCAGATTATGGAATATATCAATGTCAGAAAACAAGGAAACTTCTCAGATGGGGAGAGATACATAAAAGTATAATTATATCTATCAATATAATACAGAAGTTACCTGAAAACAGGCCAAGTAACACCGGCTACACCTCCACCTCCAATTGCAAACTCATCTGCACTTCCCTTAAAATCTCTCATTATTTTGCCAGTTCTCACGTCAAAAATGTTTAGCACGACCCTCTGCAATGATTTCTAATTAGATTGTTTTTTAAAATATAGGAACAGTATAACACAGTAAAGACCAAATAGAAAACTTTACATGAGAATCAAGAGGGTTGCTAGGTTCAAGGCTGCTGTATGTCACCAAAAAATGCTCGCCGGGTGAAAAGTCAATCAATTTGACCTGCAACTAAAGCTGCTAAGCAAATAACCCAAAAAGAGAGACAAGAACAAAACAATTGGATCATGACCAGAAAATAACCTGTGGATGGGCATATCGCATCCGGCGACTAAAAGTTGCCGCACCACCCCAAACTGCAGCACCCTGCCTATGAAGGGTCGCCAAATAGGTTCCCAGAGGAGACCACTGGACAAAACTTTCGGTCCAGAACTGCACCAAAAATGGTCTATATTAAGATGAAGATAGCTAATCACCTAATATAATCATGGTTTTTAATTTTGAAACCTTTTTCCTCTTAAAAATAGGAAAACTCCATTTCAAGCCACAAAAACGTCATTGAGAAACAAGACAAATTCAATCAAACCAAACCAGATAACCGACTATAGTTAACTCACAGCATGTTTGTAGACAGGATCAGGCTTCAACTGTCTAGCATCATTCCATAGCACCTCTGTTTCAGGGCCAGCGCGGATAACAAACTGATCTCTGGCTTTCTCATCCATAAGCCACTGTTGCAGATTTTCCTGCAACCAAACAGCAATTCCAACAAAATGTTATGAGCAGTGTTATCAATCCCAGATAGCGGCGCGGAGCGGCCGACCCCGAAAACGCTATAACGGGATAGCGGATAGCGGGAGCGGCGCTATTTG
>JAOWBF010000039.1:3422935-3433679 GCA_028566175.1 Vinca major
TTCTAGAATTGTTCCGTACGTGCGGAACGGATTCTTATCTATTTAATCAAAATTTTGAGAATTTATTAGTGGGATCATTAAATTTTTTGTGTGGGATCATTTATTATTTAAATTGAGTAAAATATACCATATATACTTTAACTTCTTTTTTTTTTCCTACCTGCATCCGTCACTGCATATAGCAAAATCTTGTTCCGCATAGGATCTTGAATTTTGCCAGAACCAAACCTATAACATAATAATTCAATTCCCAAAAGCTTTGTCCAGTCTACATTCCTCTTCTAAGTCGGAGGAGTCCTACCTGTCCCTCAGCCGTCCTCCACCAATTAAACCGCGCCATCGCCGCCGCCACTACTACAGCCATGACGGAATTCTTAGAACTAGAAGCACAAGACGCAGTTCGGATGCCATGGAACGTATTACCAGGAACAAAATCAGAATCAGCGCAGTGCGTTATCCCGATCTCCGCTATCTACACTCCATTAAAGTCGCTGCCGCCGGAGGTTCCAGTTCTTCCTTACTCTCCACTCCGTTGCCGGAACTGCCGATCGGTTTTGAATCCGTTTTCGATTGTCGATTTCTCCACTCCGACTAATAAAATTTGGATCTGCAGCTTTTGCCTTCAGCGGAATCACTTTCCTCCTCATTATCAAGGAATTTCTGATACTAATTTACCAGGAGAGCTTTTTCCTCAGTATACTACGATTGAGTATGAAGATCCTAATGCTGTTTCTGGCCAGGAACCCAGTCCTCCTGTTTTTCTGTTTGTTGTTGATACTTGTGTTATTGAGGAGGAGATTGGATTCCTCAAATCTGCTTTACTTCAGGTATGCTTAATTTTATGCTGATGATGTCATGTTTCTTTTTTATTCGATGTGTTATGCTAATTCAATTTTGTTTTAGGTTTAAAGTTTGATTGTTTATAAATATGTTTTCGATGTACTTAGGCTTTAAAAAAAATCTAGCTTGCTAGTATTTCTGTGATCTAGATAATGTGCTTTACGTTTTGCAATATTCAATTTGTACTGATTCGAGGTATAATGCAGATAAATACTGGTTAAGTGTATAGTGTTGCGTTTGGGTTGAGCTGAATTGAGCATTAGCTGGATAATATTTATGTTTCCTTTTCCTTCAGTGTGTTATGCTAATTCAATTTTGTTTTAAGGTTTCAGTTTGATTGTTTATAGATGTGTTTTCGGCGCTCCCAGGGTAAAAAATAGATTCTAGCTTGCTAGTTTTTCTATGATCCAGATAATGTGCTCTGTATTTTGCAAATTCAGTCACTCTCAATATGATCCAGATTCCAGATTATACTGACCTAAGTGTCTTTGGGGTAGCTGGAGAATGTTTATGTTTCTTTTTCATTCGATGTCTTATGCGAATTCAGTTTATTTTAGGTTTCAGTTTGCTTATTTGTAAACATGTTCTGCGCGATCAGGCTAAAAAAATATTCTATGTTCCGGACAATGTGTTTTACATTCTGCAAAAAAAAAAAAAAATTAATTAATTAATTTTTTTTAAAAAAAAAATTCTCCACATTTTGATGCTTATTGTACTTTTGGGGTTATTGGAACTGGCTTTTTTCTACAGATTTCCTGTGAATTTTGTTGTCTTTACTTCCATGTACAAATTTTAGATGCATACCTCGTACTTCAATGTGGCTGCAATCAGTGGTAATGATTTTAATTATTTTTTATGATACTTTTATAGGTAGTCCATGCTGTATCATTATGTATTATTTGGATCATAGAAGGGGCTATGATATGCAAGGAATTGTGCGAATCTAGCAGAAAGAGAACATTAAAATTGAGTATCACTTCTTCAAATGAGTAGCCTTAAAGAAACTTTATTATGAGGGCATAACTATATTCAGTGGCCAAATAAGCTAAACCACAAAAAAAGGAAAAAGAAAACAAAAATAAGAGGAAGTGTTATCTACTGAGGTTCGACACAGAGAAGATCACAATACATTTTTTTACAGAAAGTTATGTACTTTTTATCTGAAAAATGAAAGCTTTCTTCACTAGGCTTATTTGTGCTTCTAAACACGTGTTTGATGACGAATTATTGCATATTCTTTAAAATTAGAGGGATTATCTTCTCCTTGTCTTGATGGTTCTGAAGCCTCTCATTCCAGCATAACTTTTCTTGTGACTTGGTTTGGTAAATTGTTTCAAATGACAATGCTGTTAGACTCATGTTGCTATGAGATTCTTTGCGTTAGTATAATAGTATTTCAAAATATTGCCACCTTCAGTTGCCAAAACGGAATCTTTTCCCATTTTTCATTATTATCAGCTCTATTTTGCAATATAATGTTATTCCAAAACTCAAGATGGAGAATTGAATTTTTAATTTTGTTTATGCATGTTAACTGTTAATAGAAATGTATCTTCGCTGCAGATTCTGGGGATGCTGCCGGAGAACTGTCTCATTGGTTTGATCACTTTTGGAACAAATGTGCATGTTCATGAACTTGGGTTTGACCAGTGTACAAAGTTTAATGTGTTCAGAGGATCAAAGGAGGTTACTAAGGAACAGTTGTTGGAGCAGATGGGTTTCTTTGCAAAGAAGCCAAAGCCACCCTCAGGAGTTATTGCCGGTGCAAGAGATGGACTTTCACAGGAGAGCATTGCAAGGTTTCTCTTACCTGCGTCACTGTGTGAATTTGCACTCAACTCGGTATTCTTCTGATTGTGTTATTCAGAAAATTTTATCAATAATGTATGCACAAGTTTCCAAATTTAATTTCAGAGTGTTCTGTTCTCGAAGAAATTCATGCTTTGTGGTTGGCACTCTGTCATTTTCTTTAATTTTTCTTCTTCTTTAAGCACAAGTACATTTAAAAATCTTAACATTTTTAAATTCTTAGTCTGGCATGTATGGGTCTTGCTGAAGTTTAAAAGGACACCTTGTATCTTTACTAGCTGCACTCTCCACATTGTCAATTGCCATATTGTGGAAATTTTCTTTGTGCAACACTGACAAGTCTATGAAATGGATTCATTTGCTGATATCTTACTTTCTTCCCGCATTCTAAAATGTTCTTTCTTTAAGATCTTGGAGGAGCTTCAGAAAGATCCTTGGGCAGTGCCAGCTGATCAAAGGGCGGCTAGGAGCACGGGGACGGCATTGAGCATTGCGGCTCATTTGTTGGGATTGTGTGTTCCAGGTTCGGGGGCAAGAATTATGGCATTTTTAGGTGGGCCATCTACTGAAGGGCCAGGCTCAGTAAGTTCTGTCTATGCAGTTTTTGTTTGTTTGTAGGATGTCAAAATAATAGCGGAAGTTGCAGGTAATGTATAGCTTGTCCTTGTGTTTTGTTCAGTAAAGTTTAAATAAATTTTTGCAGATTGTATCCAAAAATTTGTCTGAGCCGATACGTTCCCATAAAGACCTCGACAAAGATTCTGCACCATTTTACCATAAAGCCGTCAAGTTTTATGAAGGGATTTCAAAGCAGCTAGTTCATCAAGGGCACGCTCTAGATATTTTTGCTTCTGCACTTGACCAGGTGTAGTAATCCGCTTTTTTACGTGATATGTCAAATACATGGATGCAGTGTTGCATTTCAGTTTCGGATGTTGTTCATTGCTGATGACAAATTGTGGTCTAATTTTAACATGCGAAATAGTCCTCATCCCTCAAATTGTAGTCTAATTTTTAACATGCAAAATAATCCGCATCCCATGGGAAGGTTTCGTCCTATATTGTATGTTCAAACTACTACCTAGAAAACTTGGCAAAAAAAAAAAAACTACTACCTAGAAATATAAACATGCTTGTGCCTCACTAATATGCAGATGTTTGAGCTATTCTTTTGTGTGCAAAGTCCATGTATGTGCACAAGATTCTATTGTCATTAGATATGAATAATGTTATGATGAGAATCTTAATCAAGAGCAACATGAAACTTTGAGTAATCCTTTGGACAATGAAATAACCTTTTCCCATAAGACTCAAGGTATAACTGTTTAAAAAAAGGGGAAGCCTGGTGCACGAAGCAATCCCACAATCACGCAGGGTGCAGGAAGGGCCAGTGGCTAATTCCACGGCTCGAATCCGTGACCTTTTGGTCACATGGAGGCAACTTACCGTTGCTCCAAGGCTCCCCTTCATTCAAGACATAACTATTATTAAGAGATTAAAATGATCAAGAGAGAAGGTAGGGGTTTGGTAAAGTCACGATGGAACCTGAACTTCTGTTTCAGAGAGACATTAATCCCACAAATTTGATTGAGAAAATCGATGACTCTGCCTTTAAATGCTGAAAGATAACTAGGAACCTTTTGTTTTAAGATTTAATTTTCTAGGAATTTTTTTGTTATACTGCTATATCTTACATATCCGAACATTGTTGTTTGTCTGGTAGGGACTTAACCATATTGTCATATAGAATATTTACATGTGCAAAGAGCTTTTGTTGCATTGCACTTACGACACATGATGGTTTCCGAATTTGTAGGTTGGGGTTGCTGAACTTAAGGTTGCAGTAGAAAAAACTGGGGGACTCGTTGTTCTGGCAGAGAGTTTTGGCCATTCAGTTTTCAAGGATTCCTTAAAACGCATTTTCCAGTCTGGGGAGTATGATCTTGGGCTCTCGGCGAAGTAAGATTTGGTTGAATGTTCTCTATTGAAGATATAAAAAGTTATAAACTTGGAAGTATATTTGATTCTTCTTCTTAATATTTAATAGCTTTGATTTGGATCATATGACTTGACTGCAACTATGTGCTCTTACCTGAATCCCCTTATAATTTGCTGATTAAGGTTCATTTATTTTTTCTTCTATAATCTTCACCCTGCTGTTCTTTTGAAGGTGATTTCACAGTTTTTAGTGTAATGCTTTATCATATTATGTATTTCAAGTTTAACTTTGAAAACTAATGAGGTTCATCAGCATGAAGTTTTATTTTTAAAATAAAGCGGTCTAGAATGTACTAATCTTCTATTCTTGATTTTTCACGTAACCGGTTTTCATTTAACTTGTAGTAATTAAATCCCTGCACGGTGTTTGCAAAGTAGTGTTACAGTGCATGCCTTCTAATCTGGGGAACTTTTGCATCTCCATGTACATTATTACACTCATTTTCTTGGTGGGTTGAGGTGGGGAACTTTTGCGCGCGCCTTGACATCACTGGGTTTACCAGTCTTTTTGGCAGTATATATCATGTGCTCTATTTCTTATAAAAATCATTGTACAACGTGAAACTCAGTCATTTTCATTCCCAATATGTTGTATAGTCATTTATCAAAATATTATCTTTCTATATTTCCTATCTTTTTTGCTTCTGCTTCTATAGATAGTATCTCAGAGTAAGCAAACAGTGATTGCCCTGGTAATCAGAAGATTCGTTATTACCCTGAGAGATTTGTCCAGGCGTATGTCTTATTTTTATATAGTGGTATATTTGAGGTAGTAGTTCAAAATTCTTATGTAGTAATATATGTCATGTGCCCTATTTCTTTTGGAAGTCATTGTACAAAGTGAAACTAACATTTTCATTCTCAAAATTGGTCTCTTTCTATATTTCCTATCCTTTCTGCTTCTGCTTCTGTAGAGAGTATCTCAGAGTGGGCAAACAGTGATCACCCTGGTAATCGGTAAATTTGTTATTACTCTGGGCCTGACATATGTCTCATTTTTATGTAGTGGTATATTTGAGGTAAACTGCTCGAAGGATATCAAAGTTCAGGGAATTATTGGCCCCTGTGCATCACTTGAGAAGGTATAAGTTGAGGCTCTTGAAGTGCCGTTTTTTAAGTTCATTTTGGTATTCACTGATTGGTGATTTTGTGCAGAAAGGTCCTCTGGCTTCTGAAAATGTTATTGGTCAAGGAAACACCACTGCGTGGAAGATGTGTGGCCTTGATAAAACTACATCCTTGTGTTTAATTTTTGATCTTGTCAAGAAGGAGAACCCAGATGCCATTGCTCAATCAGCAAACAACCAATTTTACTTCCAGTTTTTGACTTAGTATGTTTCTGTTTACTCAAATTATGAGCAATTCTCATGGTTTTCAAGGATGAAACATATGCTTATGAAAGATATTCTGATACAGTTATCAGCATAGCAATGGACAGATGAGGCTGCGTGCCACTACTCTTTCTAGAAGGTGGGTTGCTGGCGCAGGAAGCGTACAGGTAAGATTCATATTCTTTTTCACTCAAAAAAAAAAAAAAGGAAGAAAGATTCATATTCTTTATGAATTTTCCAGGCACGGGGAACACTCAATTGTAAGTTAATCTTCTAGAGTTGTATGCTTAAGTGTGCCGGAAGTGTTTTTATTCTTGCAAAATTGGTTTAAGTTACAAGCACCTCTGGTAATCAACTATATATAACGTTTCTTGTTCACTTATCTGTAATGTTCTTATTCTACTGCTTTTACTAGTTTACGTCGACCAGATGACTGCATACAATTTCTATATTCAACGTCCCCTTTTATCTATTTCTGAATTAACACCAAGAAAGAATGTCAGATATCAAAGTACACGGTTATGATGTTGTCATATATCAAAGCTTTACGCCCATTTGGTTTATCCAGATCGAGAATCTGGATCTCAGTTGAATTTGTTGTTTCAGTGTTAACCCTGCTGAATATATAATTTCCTTTTTTGTTTGATGCATGTTAATTAGCTTTGACTTTGTGTTTGTATTTTCTAGGACTTGATTGCTGGATTTGACCAAGAAGCTGCAGCAGTTGTCATGACTCGCCATGTTTCGTTCAAAATGGAAACAGAGGTAATACTCTTGCTTTCTACTATTCAAGGTGAATAGAAAATGCTACTTTTTTGTGCGACAATTTTGACTTTGGGCATACTATCATTAACGAGAAGCTATATTCAAATTGTTAGTTATACTGGTTTGATTGGAAGTTTAAGTCAGCATATTGCTGTTGTAGTTTGGCCTTGTTATTTACCCCCTGATAATAATTCTTGAATCTTTTGCTTCCACCCTTGGGGTGATGCTGGGGGACGGGCATCAGGTAAGTGCGGACTTACCAATGCCATCCCCCATTTCTGCCCTGAAATTAGTCTGAGAATTTTAGTTTCAGCTTGCATTCCTGAAATAATTAGAGGTTGATATTAGGTTTCTTTATATCAATCTTGACTGTCATATATGCCTACCGAGTCCAAATATTAGTCTGCCCCATTCATATTTAAGATGCTTTCTTTTAGCCTCTCTAGTTTTAAAGCAAACACCATCCTTTCTCTTTCTGATTATGATATTTTATTTTATGCAGTCTGAATTTGACCCTATTAGATGGCTGGATAAATCTTTGATACATATATGTTCGCGATTTGGTGATTACCAAAAGGACAGTCCATCTTCATTCAGCTTATCTCCTAGATTTTCTATTTTCCCTCAGTTTATGTTTAATTTACGGCGTTCTCAGTTTGTCCAGGTATCCTTCAATCTCTTTGATGTATCTGTCTGTAATATCCTTTATGTTCAGTCTACAGTTTGTACATCTCCAGTCTAATGTTTGAATTCTGATCACGTTTTACCTGGAATACTGAGTTCAGGTCTTTAATAACAGTCCAGATGAAACAGCTTATTTCAGAATGATTTTGAATCGGGAAAATGTAGCCAATTCCGTGGTGATGATTCAACCGTCCTTGATCTCATACTCTTTTCATTCTGCTCCGGAACCAGTTCTCCTTGATGTGGCTGCCATTGCTGCTGATAGAATCCTTCTTTTGGATTCCTATTTTACTATTGTTGTATTTCATGGGTCAACTGTCGCTCAATGGAGAAAAGCTGGGTACCATGAACATCCTGACCATCAGGTAATTGTTTGAGAGATTTTTATTTCAGAATTTGTTGGGTAATCTGTCCTCCCTTCACGGGGACTACTGTTTTATGAATGTGATGAATGGGGTAAATTGATTTAAATATCTCCAAATCACAAGGGAAACTGATTGTTTTGTTGGTGCCAGAGGAGGTAAAATAAGAAAAGAAAAAAGAATACAAGAAATATATGGTTCTGGAAAGCTTGTCAAAACTTTGCCAGTCTGAAATCAATGTTTCCAGTTCATGCTTCTTATATTTAGTCTTTTCCCCTGATATCTTGGTTAAATCAGTTTTATACCATCTATTATATTTATCAGGGACAGCATTCAAGTGGTTATCTGACTATTTGGTCTTTGAAATTTCTGCTGTAATTTCTAGTTGCATTATTTAGTACTTTCTTTGCACTGGGGGAGGATGAATTAGTTGAAGCTTTTCACTGCAAGTTCCTTTCAATGGCAGATAGTTTCACCTGTTCTTGGATTTATTTGCTTAAACTATTGATCGGTTATTTTTTACTTTCCTGCATAATATTTGGGCCTAGGCATTGCTCCATCAATACTATAAAAATATTAGTGGCCTCTTTCTGAAAATAATTGGTATATTTTGGAAAGGCATTGGTACAGTGACTAGAGAGCAGATAAGGCAATCAGAGAAGAAATGTTCTTGTGCCGAAATCTAGAGGAGTTGTACAAATTTGGTAAAGAATAGGACATCAATGAAGTTATTCCCTTAATAGTGCTTTATGCTGCTGACTGTAGTTCTGTGATAAGTTTTCTCTAAAGCTTGAAAAATATTTCACCCTTTCTAATCTTATGTACATCCGTGCTTTTGCTTGTAGGCATTTGCTCAATTGCTGCGAGCTCCCAGAGATGATGCGGATACCATCATTAGGGAAAGGTTTCCAGTACCTCGTTTGGTTGTCTGTGATCAGCATGGTTCCCAGGTCATATCATTATCTCCGAACTATCCTTACTAAACTCCTATAGATAATTCAGTTTTGCTTTTGCATACACAAGAGCCTGTGGTCAAGGACCAAATATTTAGAACTTATTAGGACCAAAAGTTAAGGTGACAATCGGAAGTAGGACATTTTTTTTGGGTAAGACCCTTGTGAATGACTAAATAATATCTCCACCATTGCAAATTGATGTCCACGTTTGACTTGACACAGATTTAGAAGAAAATTTGACCATATACTTGACCCTTAGTAATCAAAGATTTTTTAAATTTTTTATTTGGTTGGGTACACCCCCTGGGATGTGGGTTGGGGGGGGGGTGTTTGAGACTAGATCTGGTGAGTGTTCATTTTGAAATTAATTGTGTGTGTGTTGGCCGGGGGGGGGGTGTTGGTTAGATCTGGTTAACATTCATGTTGAAATTAAGGATGAATTCGTACTCATTTGGTCGGAACGGTAACAACAGTAATTCCTTGATAGCCAATTCTCCTTAGTTACTTAAATACAGTAGTTTTGAATATCTACAGGCTCGTTTTTTGCTGGCAAAGTTGAATCCCTCTGCTACATACAACTCTGATGCTCCTCGCCCTGGAGGGGATATCATCTTTACAGATGATGTAAGCTTTGAGGTATTCTTAGATCATCTTCAACGGTTGGCCGTGCAATAGACTTCTTGTTATATTGTCCTCAGAGGTTAGCATTACACAAGGTAGAATCAATTTTGTATATCTTTCTTCTGGATTTAGTGTGCAGTAACAGGCAGCGATTGAATTTTAAGAAATTTTCCGTTGAGTTATTTATTAGAAAAAGTTTGTACTTCTTTTATTGTTCTTTTAATTATGTAGAATGACAAATTTTCAGTGGTCAAATGATTTTGTGAAGGCGGTTTTGCTTAAAGTATCTTTCGATTTGATGAGCATTTTGTGACACACTACCATTTAGCTCATCCTGTAAGCCCGTTTAAATTATTCATTTGTATCTTTTATATTTATTCGCCTGTATCATGGATGACATTTCTTTGTGGACCTGAAAATACTAGCATGTAAAACGTCTTCAGGTCTAAACTGAACTTACTGCTCAATCAGTAACTGTGTAAGCATAGAAGTAAGGGTATTCTAATAACTGGTATTTTTCTCTTTTCCACTGGTTTTCAGTAGAATAACGGAGGAGGGAGCTAAAAGTAATCTCAATGATTTGTCTAGGAATCATGTCTCCCATGTTGAAGTCACAAGTTCCTCCTTGAGATAAGAATACATCAATTTGGAAAAGCTACCCCATATTAGTATTCTTTAGAATGACTCCTGTGTCAAAATTGGCTATGTTTTCCCAACTTTTGTAACTTTTAAGTGGTTGTTGACTTCTTGCTCTGTTATATCAATGATGTCCAATGTAAAAGTTCTTAAATTAACAAATTACCACTGTTTCTTTCAGTACGTCTTCCCTAGAATTTAACATTAAAGGAATCTCAGCTTGCACTGTTTTACTCCTTCCTTTGAATACTTAAACCTGTACAAGTAGCTATAGAAGTATCTTTTCCAATTGTAAGGTGTACAAAGAAATGTAATATATATAATATGCTAGTATTTTCAGGTAACGTCTTCAGCTACATTTATACTAGAAGGCTATGTTACCCAGCTACACTGTAATATATAATATTGAACTGTAATAAGATACATTTATAGTTCATTGCTTCGTTTTGAGCTGATAAATTTGAGTTGCAAACAGTGTTGTCAATTGCGGCGGGATAGCGGAACGGAGGCCGCTCTGAGTCTTGAATAGCGTTGTGGATTTTGGGTGCGGATGATTGCGGCCGCTATTGCGGCTCAAATAGCGGAAATAGCAGCTATATTTGGATCATCATTGAAAAGTCTTTTTTGCCCATTAAAAATAAAATAAAATAGGGGCAAATGGTAATAACAAACTTAAAAACCCCTAAATCTAAACTACAGCAGCTTAAAGCAAATAAAAACCTTCTGCTCCTTTTTCTTCTCA
>JAOWBF010000039.1:3474581-3485871 GCA_028566175.1 Vinca major
GTATATAATACGGTTTGCGGTGCGGTATAACATAACAAAAATTAGACCGAGACCGCACCGAAAAATAATTTGCAGCTAATAAAACTGTATTTAACCGCATCATATTTAACCAAACACCACATCATACACTAAAATTAAATTTAGTGCGGTACAGTTTTTGATTAAAATCGATTAATGCACACCCTAGAAAAAAGTAATGTGATAACCCAAAGTTAGAGTGTGTGATAGTGGCTCCCTGATACTCGCACCGGATTATTTGAGTCACTCCATGTAATATTTTTAATTATATAATAATCTGTTTAGATTCAAATTATATCTTTGCACCCTTAAAATGTATCTTTTTTAATTTAAAATATATAAATAATTTTTTTTTTTACAATTAGAGTGTTATGGAAGGACACATGGAGTGACACAAAAGATCTAAACAAGGCTAATGCAACATCGGTATATTAGAGTTCAAGTTCCTTGATGAGATTAGTCTCTCATTCCACCATAAGTAAATGATGCTATATAGGTAAATGAATAAATGATGCTATGTTCAAAAGTTTTTAAGGACCAAATATTACTCCTAAATAAGAGTCAGATTTTAAAATACTTCACGAGCTAAATATGAATTAATCTCTAAGGTGGCAAGAAAAAACAATGGACCCTTAAATATGTCAATTGTTTTATAAATTTAAATTAAGGATAGATGATGAATCTCGTCTTTGGTAGCAAGATGTGGATTGTTTGTAGGAGAACGGAAGATGAGAATTTTGTCCAGAATGTCCAATCAACGTGAATCGCATGTTAACTTTAACTAGTTCTCTATAAGTAAGAAGATATTAAATACGAGACAAGATTTTTAAACAAAAATTTATTTTAAATACTATATATATATATATATATTATTTAACAAATCGCAAAGAACGAATATACATATATTGGTTACAAATGGCTCCCACTCCTCTGTAACAATTGATTTTCATCAATAAAAATTCACATTTTCCTTCGGAAAAAGTTCCTACACTCCTCTGTAACAATTGATTTTCATCCATAAAAAATCACATTTTCTTTCGGAAAAAAGTAAATGTATTTGTTACAATCATGCTAGCTTTCAGTATTTAGCCTCCTCTCCCAACAGGAAAAAAAGAAGACAATGTTGCTTACAAGTTGAGTGTGCTGGCTGCTGCTCATCTTATTCTTTAACGTCCCACTCATGGGAACGTAGTACATTTTGTAGCCAACCAACCATAACAAAAAGAAAAAAAAAATCAATATTGCTTACAGTGCATATAACAATTGCAACGATCACCAGGTGTGGTATGATAGTTGCTCATCTCGTTATTTAACCATGAGATTAGGGTTGGATTCCCGCCCATAAAATAATAGTAAATCTCATGACCAGCAGTTTACCACTTCAAAAAGCATCTGCAACTAGTGAGATTGGTCACTTCCATCGACGATTGATAGTAATCCATCTCATGGGGTGGCTGTCATTTCAGTGGTTGAAGCAATCCCTACTTGCAACCAACCAGAGGACCCTCCTTCCAACTTCATATCTTTCAAATCACTTAGTTTTCCCAACTTCACTCCACATTCTCCATCATTCTTCAAATCATGCAATGTATCATTAATCTTCTCTACCCTTTGATTATGCTTAATGCCAATATTATCAACACCACCACCCCCCCAAAGTTGCAGAAAAATTCTTGCTGGTGCCTCATAGTCATAATGGAATATTGGAGTAGTACTAGTCCTATCATTATTATAGCTTGTACGCGTTAAATTCTGCTGAATTTGTCTGTTCAAGTCACTATCCAGATTAATGTTGAGAATGGGAGGAGAATTGAGATCAAGATTAATCTCTGGTTTTCTAATCATAGGTGTCTTGAAAATGAATGATGGACTATGATTAAATTGGAAATGATCATTCAAGTTTTGTAGTATAGTATTGTCTGGTAAATTAGTAGTAGTTAGCCAGTGACACCTTTTGTGACCACCCAATGCTTGCCCTGATGAAAAGATTCTGTGACATATTGAACATTCATGTTCTTTAGACTTTCCTTTTGAAATTGTACTGCTAGTTTGAAGATTTGCAGAATGATCTTGATCTATTTCTAATGAATCTGATGGTATGAAGAATTCGTCGCGGTTCATCAAATCTTCTTCCACGTTACGATTCTCCTCATTACTTAGATTACTTAATCTTGCCGCGTAACAACCTTTTACCTGTGACAAGAAAGTAGCTCAATTAGTTAAAAATTGTATTTACTAGATTATAAGTTTTGAATTCAACTCACATTCCCGTTTATTTATGAAGAAAAAATAAGACGAGATGACATTCTTTATCAAATGATAGGGATTCACATTTTCCGTCCCTCTATGTATAAAAAAGAGAAATAACACTCTTTACCATATGATTAGACATTAAATTCGATTTCCCTCTGTGTAAAACAGAAAGAATAACACTTTTTATCAAATAAAAGGTATTGAAATTTGATTCACTTCCCCGCCCCTCTATGTATTAGAAGAGAAGAACTAACACTAGTTGCTAACAACGTCAGGTAATGAATTCGATTCACATTCTCGGTCCCTGTATGTAAAAATAAAAAAAAATAAAAAAAAAAAGTTTTACCTTCTTATGACTCGCTCTATGTCCTCCCAATGCTTGATGGGAAGTGAAGACCTTCTTACAAGCTTTGCATTGGAACATACCTTTCTCCATTTCCTTGGCCTTATTTTCCTCTTTATCAGAAAAAATGAAAGATTTATTGGACAACATGACCAAACAATTCGCTAGATCTTCTTCTTCTTCGCTTGAATCATATTTTTCGGATTTTCTTCTTTTGTATTTTCCCATAATAATCCTTTCATGATCTTCTTCTTCTGATTCAGATGATGATCCAGGTTGCAACATTAATGCCTCATCCATGGTACATTTCCCCCTCTCATCACTACTACCACTCGCGGGCCTAGTGGATAACCGTTCCTTATCGCGATCTTCATGACTAGTCCTATAGCTTCGATTAGCCTTACGTAGAAAATAAGAATGTTTGCTACCTTGATCAGCCCTGCTGCAACTCAAATCACTAATGAACTTATCTTCTTCATGACTAGGATTAGGATTAACACTAACACGGGCGTCTCCCCCGCCTACTCCATGACTTCTCATGTGTCCACCTAGAGCACCACCACATCCAAATCCTCTATTACACACTTTACAATAGTGTTTTAGGACAATTGATGGCTGTTTCTGCTCACTATCTTCCATCCCTCTCGTAAGCCTCAATAAATAAGAGTAGTAAAGTGAAGGAAGTCCTAGTTTTTTGTACAAGTGAGGGAATGTTGAAGAGAAGGAGAACATAGTTAGTTAAAGATTAGAGAGGAGAGGGAGTGAGAGTTTTGAGCGAAAGACAAGTGGATGCGAGACTATTTTTACGTCTTGTGGTGGTAACGCTGAGGGATAAACCCAAGAAGATCCCTTTTTCTTCCCCTTTTTTGGAAGAAAAGGAGGATTGCCAGTCAAATTAGCTGATTTTATTATAACTAATTATAATTTATGACAAAATATTAGGACAAGGGTTGTATATGGTCGATATACATGTCCAAATACAAACAGAAAATCAAGTCAAAAACTGTACAATACTTGAACTACAAATGTGGGTCAAATAAATAATTCTGCTTGTAGAGATTCGATTTTCATTTTCTTTTATAGGCGCTTTTGCATTGATCATCAAATAATTGCTTAAAAATTATATATTTATATTAAGTGATGTCTGTCTCAGTGATTCGAAACCTTGCATTTTAGTTTCGATACCAAAAACAACAATTGCAACAATTTAGATCTTGAGATGAACATATGTATATTGTATAAGTCATCAAACAAGAATTTATTTAAAGATTACATATTTTGTTACTACCAATTAAGATAAGAGAGTCTTCTCCACATCGCACTCACTTTCGAGAGCATCGTCGACAATAATACTTGACGAGAATTCTTCCTTTCTCTTAGCCCATAATACACAATATAAACCACCAAACATGATGCACATCCCTCCAAAACTATAAGAACAAATCAAAACAGAAATTAGATTATGAGTATTGTATTTTCTTAGTTTAAATGCCTTAATAATGAACTGAGATATACCTTCCAAGAGAAATGGAGGTCCCTAAAGTTATAACAGATAGGATAACTGTAATAACAGTCCCAATGGGACTGAAAATAGAAACCAGAACTGGCCCTCTTTTCTTCATTGCCCATACGCCAAAGCTAACGCTTCCTCCATTGACACAACCCGCCTGTTAAATTCAAAAATCGCGTTACAAAATACTTTATTCTTACAAAATTTCTTGTTTTTTAATTTATGACAACTTACCAGTAAAGAAAAGCCTATGTAATCCCTGATACTAAGAATAGTCCATCCGGTCTCTATTTTGCCGTGTTGAATTAGCTCGATAATTCCAGTAAATATCACCCCTATTAAAGATGCTAATGCACTTAATGAAATTGGTGCTGGAAGTTCTTTTAGTGTTGCAGCCTGCATCGAAATTTATTAGGCATTTCCAGAAAATGCAGAAAACGTGAATTAGTCCGACAAAAATTATTATCCAATTTTACTAGAAAAATTAAGTTGTACCTGCAAGACTATGGTACATGATAGAACAAAGACCGCGGCTAAGAGAAACGTAGAACCAATGATTGTGTTTTCATCTAAAGTATCTGTAGCTGGTGGCGATGGAACGGAATATTGAGCCTCTTTCGTAGTGTCAACACCCGCGATACTTTGCATGAAACTCATTACGAATGCACCACAAACGCAGAACAAAGCTCCTGCTATTTTTAGCTGGCTGTACTTGCAAGTTAATTTAACTTTTTCTAACCTGCACAACAAAAAAAAAAACAACACCAGAATACCTTAGCATATGAGTATTAATTTTATAATTTTTATAACTTAGAAATTTGCTGAATTATGAAAGGAAGTAGCTTGAGAGAGTGGTGATATATACTTGAAAGCCCAAGCAATGAAAAAAATGAAAGCAGGAGTAAGGTTTGGCATTGCATTTGCCATTGCTGGTGAAGTAAGACTCATTCCCTTCAGGAGCAAAAATTGGAATAGTGTTACCCTAAGAACACAAATAAGTTATGAGGTGTTAGTCACAAAGTAGATCCCACAAACTCACCATGTCCACGTGGTCCCGTGGACACTTATGCGACGGGAAGACTTTCAACTGGTCATTATTTTTAATAGATAAAACATGAGAAGTGAAAGAAAGTATAAAAAAATTGAATCCTTCTTTGAAGTTTGCATTAGTGTCACATAAGATCTTTTGTGGTTAAGTAAAACAGCTGCTTTTACCTTGTTAGTAAAAGTCTTTAATCCTCAACTTCTCTTACAGGCTAAGGCAGCATGCGTCCTAATTGATTTGTGTTCTAGTGTGCTAGCACCATGGATGCCTCAAGTTATTGCAAAGGTCTCACATGCTACTTTTATCTTTCACTCTACATGGGCCCTTTTCTTTTTGTGGTCAAAATTACTATAATGCAGTTCTGTCGCAGGTGGACCTGGCAGTTGAGCTTCTCGAAGACCTTTTTGGTGATATACAGGTAGGATTGGCTTTAGAATTTTCAATAATAACTGGAGGAGTTAAAAAGATCTGTAGTTATTGATACTGAATTAATTCCCTAAAATTGTAGTATTTCTCTGTAAAAAGGTTTGTAAAGACACGTTTCTTGAATTTTGTTGTATGAAATATAATTGAAGTATCATGCTGATGAATCACATTTGTACGGAACCCTGAACTTCTGGGAATATGTTCCAAGGATACACCCTGGATATTCAGGCAATCCTAGACAATACTACATATATGTAATTGTTACTATGTAAAGAAATCACTTCTCCCTGGACTGGTAAATTTCATGATTAGAGATACCTGCAATTTTCCAACTGTCTTTATCTATTAGCTAATATGACCTCTGACATTCCAACTTCTGCTTGCAACCTATTTAGTTTTATTTTCATAGACTTTTCTTCTGAAACTCTGCAATGGAAGCACTAAACCACCATTTATTTTGTTGGAACTGTTTATCAGGGTGCTCGTTCTTCACTTGCTCATGCACGTGCAGCCCTCAAATATATTCTGTTGGCGTTATCTGGAAATATGGATGATATAATTGCAAAATTTAAGGTAAATTCGTCAAAATTTGAGGTCTTGTTCTTTAATTTCTTGCCTCAAGTACTTTCGATGGACTTTCGCCTTATAGACCATATGTCTTTTATACTTCGAGAATTTGACTTGATTCCTGCCTGATCATTACCATGTTTTAGGATGTTAAGCATCAAATCCTTTTTCTGGTAGAGATGCTGGAACCTTTCCTTGATCCTGCAATGACCCCTATGAAGAGCATGATATCGTTTGGAAATGTATCATCAATATTTCTCAAAAAGCAGGAGCAAAACTGTGCAATTGCACTAAATGTGCTTCGCACTGCTATAAGCAAGCCTGCTGTGCTTCCATCATTAGAAGCTGAATGGAGGCGTGGGTCAGTTTCCCCAAGGTAATAAGAACTTCCCCACATGTTTTCTCTAAATTATGTGAGAAACTGAACTTCGTGGTTAATCTGATCTACTTTATTTAATGTATGATTTTCTTTCTCTTGGGAACAGCTAATTTATCTCTATTGCGACGTCTCTGTGTTGTTTATTTATATTACCTCTGACATGTTATTTTTTATGTCTGCAGCATACTTCTCTCAATTTTGGAGCCTCACATGCTGTTACCTCCGGATATCGACCTTTGCAAGTATCCTGCTTTTGAGCTGCGGGAGACACAGTCTTCTGTTGTTTCATATCAACCTTCTTCTCTGCGAAGTGGAGGGCCCTCTTCCAAATCTAATAGTCAAGAAGATTCTGATGGAAGGACTGATAACTTTGATTTAGCAGTAAAGACGGATTTTCCTGAGGAGGCCAGTTTTCTTTTCGCCCCTTCAGAACTCAGTAGAATGTCGCTTAGTTATGTTTCTGGAAGTCAAGACGGGAAGAACCTAGAAGTTGGTCATAGCAATGTTAACGTCGAGGGAAATGGTGCTGAACTGAGAAGTTCGAGCAACCAGTTTTATGATAATGACATAACAATTGACATTTCCTCCTCAGAGCACCCTAATCTGAAAGCAGATTACTTTCAGCTAATGAATTACAGTGACTCTGAGTTGAAGGCTTCAGAATTTAGGCGTTTTGCCCTTGACTTGCACTCTCAAAGTCCTCTTACTCCTGAAGGTCACAATACTGCCATAGATGCTATGCTTTTGGCAGCAGAGTGTTTTGTCAATCCATACTTCATGATGTCGTTTCAGGACACTTCTCAGGCTTTCAACAAAGAGAATGTAAACAAGAGCCCTACTAATCCGAAACTAACAGAAATTAGAAAGTTTTTGGGAAAAAAGGATAGTGATTTGAAAATAGTAGCTGACCTTGAAAGAAAAAGGGATAAAGCTGTTCTTGAAATTCTTCTTGAGGCAGCTGAGTTGGACAGGAAGTATCAGAAGATATCTGTTGATCCAGAACTTGCCACCTCTTCTGCAGAAGAGCATGAGGACATCATATATTTGTCAAAGGATGATGCACCCTCTGCAGATGCTATCACCTTAGTTCGGCAGAATCAAGAGCTTTTGTGCAATTTTCTAATCCAACGGCTACAGAAGGACCAACAAAACATGCATGAAATTCTCATGCAAAGTCTTCTATTTTTGTTACATTCGGCAACTAAATTATTTTGTGCTCCAGAGCTTGTAGTCGATGTTATATTGAAATCTGCGGAGTTCTTCAATGCACTGCTGAAATCCATATATTATCAGTTGAAAGAAGGAAGCTTGCATATGGGCCACTTTAAGATACATGAGGTACAGCGTCACTGGTTGCTTCTTCAGAGATTGGTAATTGCTTCAAGTGGCAGTGATGAAGAGTCAACAATAAATGCTCATGGTGGTTTCCGCTTTGCAAATCTTGTTCCACCTTCAGCCTGGCTGCAGAAAATATCTACATTTGCCTCTTCATCTTCTCCTTTGGTTCGCTATCTTGGTTGGATGGCAGTTTCTCGTAATGCTAGACAGTATCTTAAGGAACGTCTTTTTCTTGCTTCAGATCTCTCGCAGTTGACATACTTACTATCTATTTTTTCGGATGAACTTGCTTTAGTGGGCAATATTGGTGAGAAGGAAGATGAGGAAAAAAGGGGTGAAGATCCAAAAGACAAGGAGGATATGAATATTTGGCAAGGGTTTGCACATCCTCGGCAACAATATGTAGACCATTCTTTCACTGCTATATACCCAGAGATTAGTCAGTTTTTCCCCAAATTGAGGAAGCAATTTGAAACGTTTGGAGAATCTATTCTGGAAGCTGTTGGATTGCAATTGAAATCTCTTTCTCCTGTTATTGTGCCAGACCTGATATGTTGGTTTTCTGATTTATGCTCGTGGCCATTCCTTCAGAAAAGTACAGACCTCAAAGGATTCTCAGCAAAGAATGCAAAAGCCGTTGTTCTTTTTATACTTGAATCCATTTTGTCCGAGCATATGGAAACAATGATACCAGAAATTCCTAGACTGGTGCAAGTGCTGGCTTCCCTTTGTAGAAGCTCTTACTGTGATGTCTCATTTCTTGATTCTACATTGAGTTTGCTGAAACCACTCATCTCATATTCACTGAAGAAGGCCTTTAAAGAGGAAAGCTCATTGAGCGATGATTCGTGCCTCAGTTTTGAATCTTTATGCTTCGATGAACTTTTTTGTGATATACGACGTACTGATGATGGTCAAGCTCATCCTGAGGAGAACAGACATCATAAGGCACTTATTGTTTTTGTTCTAGCTTCAGTTCTTCCTGATTTATCCTTCCATTGCAAAATTCAAATTTTGCAGTCCTCTCTTTACTGGGTGGATTTTGCGTCTTATGAACCAACAACTTCTTTTCATGATTATCTTTGTGCATATCAGATTCTGATGGATAGCTGCAAAAGCTTATTGGTTCAGATTATGAGAGATTTGGGTGCAATTCCAATGAAAAAATCCCTGGATTCTGATGCAAATATCTGTGATACTTGTGATGATTGCTCTCAGTCATGCTCGTGGTTTCCACTTGATGTGTGTCGCTCTTATTCTGCGACCGAGTCATCTGAAAAGCTTGACAGTAACAATGCCAGCAGTTTTGATATCAGTGAAAAGGTTCGTCCATTTTCGACTGAGGAAGTTGGAATTTTTTTGAAGGAGTTGGAAGACCTCATCTTTAAGCTTAGCCCAACAATTGATCTGTGTTATAAAGTTCATCATAAGCTGGCAAAAAAACTCGTTCTCACTTCTGCTGAGTGTTTTATCTACTCAAAGTTCCTGTCAGCCGTAGGAAAGAATCTACATGTTCTTACAGGAAATGAGAACGAAAGCCCCCTGCCATCCGACTTTGTTGACCAATTTCCAACTTGCTGGAATTTCAGTCTTCAACAATTTGTGGAGATGTTATTGGTGCTTCAGGAAAAACGTTGCTGGGAAGTTGCATCAATAGTGCTTGATTGTCTACTTGGACTGCCACGATGCTTTTGTTTAGATTCAGTGATTGATAAAATGTGTTCTGCAATCAAGAACTTTACTTCTAGTGCTCCAAATATTTCCTGGCGGCTGCAGACTGATAAGTGGTTGTCATCCTTATTCAGGAGAGATGTCCACCTCCTTCACAAGAATGAGATACCTTTGGTTGATCTGTTCTGCTCCATGCTTAAGCATCCTGAACCAGAACAGCGCTTTATTTCCGTTAAGCACTTGAGGAAACTTGTGGGTCATGACATGGAGGGGGGAGCCGTTTTTCTATCTTTAAACAGTGAAGTAGCTCCTTCTGACACCGTTGTTTCCTCTTGTCTGTCAATTTCATCCACTCTGGTCTCTAGTACGTGGGATCAGGTGGTTTACCTAGCGTCATGTGATACATCACTTCTTTTAAGAATCCATGCAATGGCACTTCTTCTGAACTATATACCATTTTCGGGCCGTCAAAAGTTGCAATCATTGCTTATAGCAGCTGATAGTATTCTTCAAAGTTTAACCAATCTTCTGCAGCCCACTTGTGAAGGTGTTATAACGAAATTTTCTCTAGCACTTCTTGCGAATATTTGCCTGCATTCCCCAGCTGAAGATATTTCTTTAATACCACATATCATTTGGAGTAATATCGAATCTTTTGGAATGCTAGAAAATGGTATGCTTACAATTCTTGGTTGCCAATGAAGTTTTACCGAGAAAATGAACTGGTTTGAACATGCTTTCTGAATGTGTTCACTTTTCTTTGGTTGTGCTTGTAGAAAAGTGTCCCGTGGGCCCAGAGAGAAAGATCTGCAAAGCCTTGTGCAGATTGCGTAGCGAAGAAAATGAGGCTAAGCAGGTAAGAAGTTAACTTCAGCCTGACATTATGTGTGCTTCTGTTAAGGCTGGTATGCAGAGCATCTGGAAGGCTTGCAACACTTTCTATTAGAATTGCTGCAATGTATTTCTACATGTCTCTTGCTAATCTCTTGCAGCTGTTCCTTTACTTTTTCTTTTTATTTTTTATTTATTTTTCCCGATATTGCTAGTACCAGAATTGTTTGTTCATATACTAACCTTATAAGAAAATTGTTGAATTGTTGGATGTAAGATGCTGAAAGAAGTACTCTCTTCAAGCTCTTCAAACCAACTAAATCCAGATTTTGGAAGTACTCGCGAATCAATTCTGCAGGTTTGTACAATGCTTTACTTCACACAATGTAGTGTATGTTTTGAGCTTTTTCTATTCTGAAGATATTGAACGATATTCGATGAAGCAGCAAGTCGTTTCTCTTTTTGGATTGGGAGAGAGTATCACTGTCCTAGATAGGTAGATACTATCATTTGAGAGTGAAGCCATGAAATCGTTGAATTTGACGTTTTGTCATGAGAGCTTATTTTATCATAGAATCTGCAGCTTAACATTCAAGAGCATTCTCCTATATTTACTTGTTATCACCATTTCATTTTAGATACTTGTCCAGTTAAGAAAGGGAAAGTTTTACAGACCGCTGTTAGACCGGCATTGTTGTATGGTACATAATGTTGGGCAACTAAGAGGTGTTAGATTCAGAAAATGCATGTAGCGAAGATGCGTATGTTAAGATGGGTGTGTGGGCATACGAGAATGGATAGAGTGAGGAATGAGACTATTCAAAAGATGGTCGGTGTAGCACCTATTGAAGATAAGATGAGAGAGAACCGTTTGCGTTGGTTTGGGCACATTAAAAGAAGGCCAAGTGA
>JAOWBF010000039.1:3505284-3517829 GCA_028566175.1 Vinca major
TTGGCTCCGCCAATATTTATATACTTTTGAAAATTTATTTTGTCAATGTTAATTGTGACCCCCAAGAAATATTTCTTAGCTCCGCCACTGTTACGACCCCCTCAAGAATTTTTAATTACGGCCCCCCTAAACTTCATTCCTGGCTCCGCCACTGGGCAAGACTAATCAAAACTTTCTTTAGCAGCCTTTATCATTTTTTTTATGAAGATGCTATAGGGTAGATAGGACCACCAATCAATAATGTCAAAATTTTGGAACGGATCATCAAAATTGAACATGTCTGAAGCTTCTCCCAAGTTGGGAATATGAGAACGCACCTCGTGAAAAATTCAATCCTATGATTATTATGATGATGGAATTGACTTTACAGTCTCCTCACATTAATTAGACGAGACTTCCTGCAGATGCTGACCTTTTCTTTCTCTCCTTTAGCATGGAGTTATTGGCTTCACATATTGTGCTTCATATTCCTCTGGGGTTAACTTTTTATCCTGAATTCTTTTGAGAACAACTCACCACCAGAACAAAGTAAACGAATCAGGTTCTCATTTCTTGACAAGACAAATTCTTCCCCATCCTCGCCTGCTATTAAAATCCAAGAAACATTGTGCTATTCCCTAGGCTTTACAAGGATGATCTTAATACTGATTATGTTTTCAAAACCAAATGCGAAATTTTAAATTTTAAATTTTAAATTCAAGACATTTCTCACAAATAATTCAATATTTGCAAAACAAAACTATAATAGCTCCTACCAAGAAAGACGCGAACTGAAGAACAGTGACTCTAAAAAGTGCATTTGAGATCCGTAATAGTTGAATTTTCAATTGTTGTAACCAATCATTACATGGTCCAACGTACCACGCACACTCCCTAGTGTAAAAAGTACACCTTATAATAAAAAGGACACCAAATAATATACAAAGTACCTTACTTTTTGCTTCCTTATTTTTCACTAATGTCATAAACGATATATATTATATTATGTAACGGAGGTAGTACTGAAGATGCATGACTTATAGATCGCAGGTTAGTTAGAACCAAACAAAAATTATTCTTAACAAAGTTCAACTAATCTCCAGAAAACCTTCGAAGTGCCAATTTTCGGACAAAATTCTAAGGTGTGTAGTTCACAAAGGTAGAGAGAAGGCGGGGGGGGACGACGAGATAGCTAAACTTCAGAACTTCAGCCCGGAATGGATAGCAACAACTCCTCCAACAAGGTTCTCATATTCTACCTTCTGAAATCCAGCATCTGCAATCATTTGGGCGAACTTCTCCTGCATTCACATATTATACACGCAACGCAAATGATTGCATTAATAGTATGGAATACATAATACTGAAATCGGAACAACTTCTTTTTTAAGGAAGGGAATATCGATTATTTTACTAATGAGTTTCCTCAAACTATAGCAGAGGGAAGAAGAAAGAAAGAAACTGCAGCCATCAATAGTCAAAACGTAGGGGAAACCAATCCTGCTGCAACAACCACCAGGTGCCCCCTAAGGTCGAAAATATAGCAATATAGACAACCATATAATCATTTCATTTGCCTTATGATTTTGGTTGTCTGTCTGGTGAACCTGGTAATAGAGAGCTTAATAGCTACTATAATTTAGGAGATCGAAAGGGAAAAAGATACACAGCGACGGAGTGCGTGGTTTTTTTTATGACAGATGAGACTATCAAAATAAAAGACAATTGGCAATACCCAGATTCACTCTTAAAGCTGATCCAGATCTCCTTATTTACTTGATTCAAACGGATGTACAAGACACCTATTTTACTTCTTTTTACAACAAACAAGATAAGTGATTCAGCGAAGACTCGACAAAACAGCAATGTAATAATAGAATCCAATTCAACTTTTTAAGGTTAATACTTAGTTATAACTTTCAAAAACAAGGTTTTGAGAGCAAATAATTGTCACCCTAAGAAAGCTGCCTGGACAACAAGAAACCTCTAGAAAGCTACTTGTTATACCTGTGGAGGAAAACGGCGGATACTTTCAACTAAGTACTGATAAGATTCTCGATCACCAGCTACGAGCTCTCCTACTGCTGGAATGACAGAAAACGAGTACAAATCATACCTGAAAAGGGGAAAAAGGCGGGGGGCAGCCAAAATTCACGCTTAAAGATACCCAGGGTGCAGGAGATACAAAAGTTGCTGTATGCTTAGATAGACAAACAAGTGATACATCATAGAAGGCTAAGTTGCTGTATGTCTCGCACCAAAGGTACTTACAATTCTTTGAAAATTGGGGTATCTACATGGCTCAATTCAAGGCAAAGGAATCTTCCTCCTCGTTTAAGTACCCTGGCAACAAACAAAAAACACATTGTAGAGAAAACCTTGAGTGCATAGTCCAACACAAAACACAGTAGTTGGAATTTGCAATAAAAGACATTTAGCCATATCAATCAACTATAATGGTCAAGAAATGGCTAGCGTTTCAAGCCGTAGAAAGAAAACAAAAGGAGAGAAGATAAATTTCACCTTGCTACTCTTTCCAACTAAGTCTTAGTGCAAGCTTATATCATTAACCTAGGAACCTTTACTCTGTAAAAATTGTGAAACGGCTCAACATTGATGAAGTAAGAGATGTTATTTCAATCAAGAAAGGATAACAGCCATGGAAAATTTGAGTAGCACTTAAAGAAATGATATCTCAATCCTAATATTTCCTATGAACACTCAAATACCAGCGGATCAAGTAGCAATAAGATACCTATATGCTTCTGCAAGAGCTTTATCAATGTGTGTAACATTCCTGATCCCAAAGGCAATTGTATATCCATCCATCGAGTTGTCTTCAAAGTTCAGGGCCTCTGCATCACCCTCAACCCAAACAAGGGATTTATCCTCAGCGAAACCTAAAAGTGGAAATTAACCATTCTTATCAGAAAGGGGGCACACACAGCTGAAGCATCTATCCAGTAACTTTAATCTTTCCACTAAACAGTTAACAAGTACAATAATCAACATGAATTTCTTGCCTCTCTCCACTGCCCGCTTCTGGCCAACATTCAACATGTTTGGATTGATATCACAGACATAAATCTTAGTTTCCTCCAGCGTTTTTTCTCCAACGGCCTCCCCCATGGCTCGGCGTCTGACACTGTTTATACTTTCTAGTATCCTGAAAGCAACATCTCCTGTAAAATTAGACAAGCATTTTTTACTAAAGTACATCAAATAATGATGTAGATAGACTTTCCTCCACTTAATTTCTAAGAAAACTAAACATGAAGCAAAATCACCCTGGCAAAAAGCTCACCTGTGCCACCAGCAACATCAAGATGCTTCATCCCGGGGAATGGATTCAGTTCGGAAACCAGGCTTTAAGGACAAAAAGAAGACATGCATAAATATTAGAGCCAAAACACATCAAATCTTGAGAAGAAAGAGCCAAGTCACGTGGAAAGGAAAAAATAGACAAACAAAAAGAATAAGGAACAGCAGAAATCAGATCAATCAAGAAACCTACCGGTCCTTCCACAATCTATGCAATCCACCACTCATCAAATCATTCATTAGGTCATAGTTTGAGGCAACTTTAGTGAAAACATTACCGACCATTTGACTCTTCTCTTCTTCACGTACTTCTTTAAACCCTGAAATTGTGACCTTGGAGTTAACATAAAACGTAAAGTACAAGATTATAGCAACATAAGCTCATACTTTGAAGAATGAATGTATCTTTACAACAACATGCTTCAGTAATGAGTATAAAAATCTCAAACTGACATGCTCAATAACAGAAACCGCTTATACTACAAATGTAAAGTCATATGTATAAACAAAGAGAAAGAAACAACTTTTACACTGCAGAAGAAGAGTGTTGCAGAAGCCCTTACCAAAACTAGTAGCATGAGAGTGCAACATAGATACTGTGCCATACATAGGCCAAAGGTTATTTCTCCTCATAATACGGGAAATAGATCGCAAAGTTGTCGCCATAAGTCTGTCTAAAATTAGAATCACCTTCCTGTCCAAGCAAAAAGCACAGTTCAATTCTACATAAATAATATACATATATGTTGCAATCCAAGGACTACGTAAATCTATTATCAACAGCAAGCACTAACATCAACTTTTAGGAAGCACAGAAAATCCTGCTCCAACACAAAAATGGATCCACAATAATAAAACTAAGAAATCAATCTGTTAGGCTACTTATATGTATAAGGAAACTAAAACTTAGTTCCAACTCCCACTCTTAAATAATGGTAATATAATATATTCCTGTTCATGGCATTATAAGTAAACTCTAGAAGGTAATTGGTGTGAGGTAACAAGATTATAGTACTCCATGTGTCGCGAATTGAATGTCTACTTTTCTATTCATACTAGGTAGAAAATTGGGGGGGAAAATCCTTCAAATTGAGACGCTAATGAACCTACAGGAATCCTACAACAGAAAGAAAAAAAAATCATACATAGAATTCAGAGAATTGAAAAGTAATATTTCCACAGTTATAGAAACATTTTTATCATCCAAAATAAATCAAATTGCTCCTAAGAAGGATTGATTTAGTAAGATTTTGGGAGATTATATCTAATTCGTAAATCAACTGAGTAGAAATTGAGATTACCGGAAAACGAATTTCACAAAGTTGAAATAGAATTGGAGAACGGGCAAAGTGCTGCAGCTCCGACGGCCGGTGAATTGATTGCCAAGAACTAACAAGAAAGCGCCCGGAGGCGGTAGTTTCGGACAAATTCAGAAAAAACCGACGAATTTCAAATTCAAATTTGGTAAATCGAATTCGAACCAATTCGGTAATTCAGATCATATCGAATTTGAAAATTTGAATTGGGTTCGAATTCTGTATATGATTGTAGTGAATTCGGTATTACCGAATTCGAATTCAATTTCGTATTATAATATTATTTAAATATATATATATATTATATATTTATATATATATTATTTATTTATATTAGATAATTATATATAAAAAATAATATTCAATAGCCAATAATATTTAATAGTAAAAAAAACCTCTAAATCGGTAGAAACCGAATTCCGAATTCCGAATTCACCAATTCGGTCAATTCGAATTCGGTAACTCGGAATTCGGTTTGAAATAGCGATATTTTAAAAAAAATACTGAAAAAATCGATTTCAAACTACCGACCGATTTTAAAATCGGAGTTCACCCCAGTAATAATCACTAGTGCTATATTTTCTCATTAAAATCAAAGAAAAATATTATACTTAATCAAGAATTTGTAGGTCCCTAATATATCCATAAATATATGGTCACAAAGAAAAGAGATCATCAATTGGGCAAAGAAGAATGAATTATATTATCATCTTCCTATTTATAGAATGTAGATAGGACTTGAAAGCTTCACAAAGTGAAAAATGTCACCTTAAACATGATTGTATTCTATCTTTTAAGCTAAAGTTTTGTCATTTCAATGAAAATTGACAAAATTATGTGTGTCCCTATTTGATGTATTATGTTTGTGGATATATCCATCACATGGTGGGTTCTAGGAAAGTTGCACAAGATGAAGAGTTATATTCATCATTGGACAAATTAATTATTATTCATGTGATTTTAGAGTTTGTTAACGTACGATATACTATTTTCATTCCTAAATATATATGATTTTTAAGATATTATTTTAATCAAAATATCAATATTACTCTCTTAAATAAAATTAGTGGTATACAAATTTTATTTAAGATAGTAATATTAGTATTTTGACTAAAAAGTACCTTGTTTCTACATGTACTAAAAGTCTTATATTAAGCAATGCCCGAAGTAATTTGTATTTTACATCCTTCCCGTCTCTTAAGAAGAATAATTTAACCAAAAAGGAGCTACCATAATATTCTCATATATTTATACTAATTGGATGATCTATAAACTAGTGGAGTTTGTATTCCTTAATTATAGAAGGGTTTTTTTTATATAAAAAAAAGTCACAAAAGGTTAGTTATTAAAGTTAAAGTAAAATTATCATTCACTTTGAAATAAATAAAAATAAAAATGGACAATCAATTTGAAATAAGATCATCCTCGAAAACCCTTTTAGGAGTTTATTTAACTTTACAAGAAAATGTATGTCTCCATAAAACACATTCTCATGTTGCTTTTTGAGTAAAATGAAGGAAAGTGGACCAAATACACGCATACATATGCTAGTTGCCTTCTAATATTAGATTACTAATTAATTAGTAGTAGCATATTCTGCCAGAGCTCACATGCATAATCACAAGAATTAATTCTAGAACCAAAGACTATTTTTAATCTAGAATATTAGTTTAGTAAATTATTGTGTACAATGTTGCAAATACTCTAAGAAGGAAGTCATTATTTATTTATTTATTATGAATAAAAAGTAAGTTGTTAGATATCTAATCAAACAAAGAAATAATGACTATCCATTAATTTCATACCTCAAAAAATGAGCGAATTCATAGTATCCATTCCACCCTTTCTAGTTTTCTCTTGTCACATAAAAGGGACCCAAACTCCAATATGAGAAGTACTAGAAGGGTGACATATATAACATCAAACAATGGCAACATATCTAGTTTCATCTATTTCACCCAAAAAAAAAAAAATTAGTTTCATCTATTAAGTTAGAATTCTTTAAATAGTCGAAATTACTTTTAAAACATACTTCCTTTGTCTCAAATACTTCGTCTGTTACCATAATATATCTTTACTTATACGAGGATCGCATATATGTAAGAAATTCGACATTTAATTTGTGACGGAGGAAGTATAAAATTAGCATCCAAAAATAGGAAACAAGAATTCTTGGATGGAATGATGAGGAATTTGATATTATCCACTAGGAAAAATTCATAAAGTTAGGTGCTATACAAAACTCTGCTTAATCAGAGTACACTCTATTTCCTTTTGACTCTTTACATTGCCAAATTAATAGCATCCTACTCCTGGTGATCAATTAGCCCTTGAAAATTATTTATTTCTTGAATGAAAACTAGCTGATGAAGAATAACCAAAAGAGCCATTAGATTGCCCTTGGAGCCTTAATAACTGAGATTGTGTCACGGAAGACGACGAATTTGCCGATGAAACATCGAATGTTTTTGACGATTTGCTTGTCGGTTTATTAGCTTCGCTTCCTGTAGAGGACTCGTGTCGAATCTCTTTAAGTAATGCAACAACATCTTTCATCGTCGGACGATCTTCAGCCCGGTTACTAGTGCAGAGCAAGGCTATTCCAAGAGATTGGAACATTTCTTGAATTTGTGTATCTGGATGCCCTTGTAGCTTAGGATCAATGATATCAACTGGATCTTGTTTGCCCTTCAAATGATCACGAACCCATTGAATTAAATGTTGATTCTCGGGAAACGATGGATCGACAGGCTTTTTACCTGTTATCGTTTCCAGCAAGACCACTCCGTAACTGAAAACATCGCTCTTCTCAGTAATTTTCAACATGCAACCATATTCTACAAAAGAAACAAGTTTACTTAGTCCCTTTCTTGGAGAAAAAAAATATAATGATAGCAAGATTGATATTTTATTGTCCCCAAAGAAATAAAACAGTGTAAAGGGTGAATTTTATAAACACTTTTTTTGTCATATTTCCTAACCTGACCTTCAAGAAATGGCCAAACAAGTATGGTTGTGCTATAGTGTGTGACCACTCTACTCTAAGTGCCTCTTTTTGGTCATATATTTATCTTATGTTATTGTCATTCTATGCAGGCACTATGTGGAATTTGGTAAATTGTATGCTGCCAAATGTATATGGACAAATAAAATAGCACACATTTGAAGCAACCACATGACTTCACATGCTCAACATGCCTTTGAATCATCAAAGATAAAAAAAGAAATGCATATTTAGGTTTCCAACAAGACAGTTTGATTTCTACAAATAACATTTGCAACCTTAAAGTTATGTCTCCAATGCTAAAATGCATCAATGGTCTAGCCATTTTCTAGAAAATTAACTAGAACTTTATGCAAAAGTGCAAACTAATGTTCTATACGGAAACAAACTTTTGCATATCAGAACTAACTCATAGATATAGTAACATAATTAGGAAAGAGATTTTACCTGGAGCAAAGTAACCATAAGAGCCGGCGAATTGAGGATGTGTGGTAAATGAACGATTTTCATCTTCAACAAGTCTAGCGAGACCAAAGTCTGCTAGATATGGTTCATATCTGTCTCCTAACAAAATATTGT
Organism: Vinca major; assembly: GCA_028566175.1. Lineage (NCBI taxonomy): Eukaryota > Viridiplantae > Streptophyta > Magnoliopsida > Gentianales > Apocynaceae > Vinca > Vinca major. The sequence continues at coordinate 3,513,484 of JAOWBF010000039.1, forward strand.
GTGTTTTCACATCGCGATGAAGAATTGGTGGCACACAATCATGATGCAAATAAGACAATCCCTCAGCAACTCCTAAAACAATTTTGAATCGAGTTTCCCATTCTAGTAATCCACCACAACTTTCATGCAACAAAGTTCCCAATGTACCGTTAGGCATATAGTCATAGAACAAGAGCTTAGTCTTCCTATTAGCTCCCCAACCTAGTAACCTAACAATGTTCCGATGTCGGATACGTGCCAATGTGGCGATCTCCGACGAGAATGCCGATGCCGAGAACTTCTCATATGCTTGGAATCTTTTCACGGCAATTGTTAACCCCGACAAAAGAGTTGCCTGATAGACGATACCAGACCGGCCGCGACCGATAATATTGTCAGATGTCAAGCATTTACACACGTCCACAATCGAGAGATCGAGCTTTTGATATACCGTAACTTCCCAAGGTGGTCCCATCTCAACGTCATCGTCACTATTCAAGTCACACTCGTGGTCACCTAGGGCCCGCCTTTTGTTCCCGAGGATAATGTAAAGTGCTGCTAAGAGTAACAAACACGCAAAGCACAGCAGGGCAACCATAGCCACCCTGGCAGCCTTGCTGTGCTTGGCGTCTCCACCCCTATCGGCAGAGCATTCGTTACCCGAAAGGCAAAGTTCGGGATTTCCAGCTAGCACACTCAGCGGCAGCTTTGCGAAAAAAGGATTTTCCGGCACGCGCCCGGTGAAATTGTTGTGTGAGATATTGAGCACCACCAGATTATGAAGCTCAGCCAGGAAATGAAGATCACCAGAGAGCTGATTATAAGAAATGTCCAGAACTCCAAGTTTATCCAGAGTCGCGAACTCTATCGGAATTTCACCAGAGAGTTTGTTCCAGCTCAAATTTAGGGCAATTTCCAATGAAGGGATCTTCCCTAAACTTCCTGGAATCTTACCCGAAAACCGATTACTGCTTAAATCAAGCAACTGAAGCTTTAAACAAGAACCCAATTGATCCGGAATCGGACCCGAGAATCTGTTCTTCCCCAAAACAAGTTTCGTAAGAGAACTCAATGAATTTAAACTCGGGCTCAACATACCTTCCATAACATTGTCCTGAAAAATCGACAAATTGAAGGGAAACGAGCTGAGTTAAATTCTCAGGCAAGTTCCCGCCAATAGAATTCGAATGCAAATCTAGAAACGAAAGATTCCTGCACCCTGAAATCTCCACAGGAATCACCCCTGATAACCGATTAGAACCCAGATCCAAGAAATTCAAATTCTTGAGATTCCCAATATCAGGGGGAACCAACCCCGTCAGCTTATTTTCAGCAGCCCTGAACCGGATCAACGAAGAGCATTCCCCGATTTCCGGGGGAATAATCCCGGAAAGATTATTGGATAAGAGTAATAACTTATTGAGCTTCTGTAATTGAAATATCCCTTTTGGGATTATTCCAGTTAAAGAATTCTGTGACAAATCAATGGCTTCCAAATTGTGACATAAGGACAAAGACGATGGAATTTCCCCTTCTAAATGAGTAGCCCATAAGAACAATAGAGTTAGATTTGATAAATTTCCAAGTTCTGATGGGATTGTACCTGTTATTTCATTATTATCCAGCTCGATGTGCGTAAGGCTAATACAGTTTCCGAGTTCTGATGGGATCCTCCCTGATATTTGATTGGCACTAAGTTGCAACTCCTGCAATGACCTCAAATTCCCGAATGTTTCTGGAATTTGACCAGTTAATGAGTTCATCGAAACATCGATAACTATTAACTGCTTGCAATTTCCAAGCTGGGGCGGAATGGTTCCGACTAAATTGTTTTGCCAGAGCAAGAGGCTTTGAAGGTTTTTGAGGTTTCCAATTCGGCCTGGAATTGATCCGGTGATTGAATTTTCGTACAAATAGATGTTTTGTAAGGCGGTACAATCACCTAGCTCCGGTGGGATTTGTCCGGAGAGAAGGGCGGTATAGATAGCGAGTGTTTCGAGTTTTTTCATTAGGCCAAGAGTTGGAGGAAGGAAGCCTGAAATGCTGGTTTCAGCTAGGCCTAACATGACTAAATTAGTACAATTGCCAATTTCTTGAGGGAGTGAACCTTCAAGATTCTTGTTTCCACCACCTCTAATCACTTCAAGATTCTTCAACTTTCCTATACTACTTGGAATTGTTCCACTCAATTGATTATCATAGAGAATCATCAAAACCAAGCTTGTTAGATTGCCAATCTCAACGGGAATCGACCCTTCAAGCCGATTTGAATTGAGAATGAGTTGTTTAAGGTTAGGGAGATGACAAATCTCACTTGGGATTTCGCCTGTCAATGCATTGTCACTTAAGTCTAAAACCGCGAGTTCCTTAAGAAAACCAAACTCACTTGGGATCGAACCAGATAGGTTCGTTCCCGATAAGATTAGTTTTCTAAAAGAAACCAATGAACTAAGATTACTAGGAACATTTCCATGTAAATCCATATACTTCAAATTCAGCTCAGAAACTTCATTCTTGAAATTGCAAGAAACACCAAACCACCCACAAGGAGTTTCATCAGTTGGATCCCAATTACTCAATGCTGATAGTGATCCATTTAAGCTTCTCTTCCATGAAAGAAGAGCTTCCCCTTGCTGATTGAGAGCAGCAAAAGATGGTATGCAAATGGAGAAAAATAAGAAGAAAAAGAAAAGGGTCCGAGTAAAAGGCATTAGAACAAGAACTATGCTATACAAACTCCAATGTAAGAAGAAGAGAAAGAAGGGAAATTGGTTTTTTTCTTTCTTGAGGCTAGGGAGAAATGGTAGTGGGAGAACAACAAAATCTTGTCTTGTAGGCTATGATTTTAAATATAGGTGTATTATAACTTATTAAGTTCTAATAATACGGGGTATTAGCTGAGAATTGATAGAAGACAGATCTACAATTTGATAATAAATTAATAAAGTGAAGCTACCAGAATACCACTGAAACAAATAGATTAGACTGATATAATCTTAGACAATTGATGCATAAAGTGAAACAGTAATTTTTGGTATATTACAAAAATTAAAAATTAAAAATTAAAAAGACCCAGAATCTCCGGATCCAAGAACAGCTAGGCCATTTTGTTTTTGCAGAGAAGGAAAGAGATAATGGAATTTTAGAGGGTTGTTTTTTGAGTAGTTTATAGGATGTGGGTGGGTGGGTTGAGAAGATGGCTTTCTCTCTTTTGCCTTTATTTTAAATGGCAGTGACCAGTGACTCTGCTCATAAAAAAATTATTTATTAGCATTAGCTTTTATCTCCACATGTGACCTCCCCGGAAAATTTTAAGGTAAAGCCCATACATCTCTGATATGAGTTAAGACAGAATCTACTTTGTAAGTAGACTGTGGAGGCTGTGGAACCAATCCCATAAATACGACTTCATATTTAAGTGATCTGACCTCCCCGAAAAATTTCAAGGTAGAACTCATACATCTCTTGTATGAGTTAAGACGGAATTTATTTTGCAAATAGGCTGTGGAAGTTGTGGGATTAGTCTCACAAGTACATCTTCATGCCTAAGTGACATGGCCTCCCCTATTTGTCCTAAATATGCATGTAATAAGTTTGGTTTGAATAATTATGAGTATAATTGAATTGAGTCTCAGTATGAGATTTCTGATTTCAGTCACAAATTAATATTTCAAACTCAAATCAAATTCTCTATAAATTAGTTCCTGAGATTTTATTCCCGATCTCAATTCAAAGAAAGTATAAGTCTCAATTTAAGTTTTAAACTCAAACTAAACACAATCCAAATACACATATATAAGGTGCTATGAAAGGTAAAAATATTTGAAACGGTCACTTTAAACTATAACCAACTAAGATTTACTTGTAATTGTACAAGATTGGTGTGATCACTGCGGCAATTGTGTTAAAACATGTGAGTAAGAAAATATGAAAAGCGTTCTTGAGGAATCTCAACCCAACACTATAACGCAGAATTCAAAAAATTTAATATCATGTAGAGCCGAGACGATCCAAGCCAAGGTCCCGTTCCTTTTTCAATAATGTATACTATAGTTTCCCCTTTTTCAAATAGATGTGAAATAAACTCAAGACCTCCCGCATGTATACCATGCGGTCGGCTGCTGTGCTACGTTGATTTTTTTTACTTATTATTCATATTTTATTTATTATAATTGAGTTTTGGATTTTGAACATTTACTTATGAATCAAATTAAAAATAATTGAGTTTTGATTTCTTTTTTTATGAATCAAATTAAAAATAACACATTTTCATCAATGTATTTGTGTATTAAAATATAAATAAAATATATTAGTAGGATACTATATTTTTAGTACTACCTTTAATATAATGATAAAAAAATATGAAA
>JAOWBF010000039.1:3530877-3541711 GCA_028566175.1 Vinca major
ACACTGGATTCAAAATCCATCTCTCAAGTGTTGGGCATTAAGTTCCTCATTCACGGAACAATCGTGATTGTTAAATAAAAAACCGACAGTTGAATTTTTTTGCTAGCACATGTTTATATTTTTTTAGAATACCTATTATCAAACACCGATTACGAACTTATGTATCATTTTTTTCTAACTATTTTTCCAAATAAATTAAACAGGTGTTCACTCAAAAAATCTTAACTATACATTTTTAACAGTTGCTCACACGCTGAACAAAATAGCATTCAGCACTGAAAGTGAGTCCTGCCCTCACTTCTACCAATAAGCTCACCCCGTTTTTGGGACAGAATTTTCTTATCATTCCAATGTATTATTTTATTTTTATGAATAGCAATGTATTTTGATGTGTTATCAGAGTTGTGGAAATGTTAAATAGCTAGTTTCATTGAAATTTCGGCATGATTTGCCTAAAAACCCCATATGACATCAGTACAGGTATTGAACCACACTCTAAGCGTATATGTGAATTTGGTACGACTTAAATTTAACTTGTTTTAAGATTAAAACTCAAACTAATTTTAGATTAAAATTGAAACCTCAAAATTTAATTATCTAAATTTAATTTGGGTGAAGACTAATTTAAAATCGAGAATAAAAATTCAAACTCTAATCAAACCAATCAGACGATAACTAGTACTCTTCATTTCAATTTAATCGTCGTACACGAAATTTATAAGTATTAAAATTGGTTGTCATTTAAGGCTTTTATATTAATTGTTAATAATTTATTCCAATTATATCATCGACATTTCTTTTATTTAACGTTTTTATTTCTCTCAAATGAGGGGCTGTTTCTTACCTCTTCTTGTACTAGCTTTAAATAACAAATGCTTAGTATGTAGGTGTTTGCTACTAACGGCTCCTCGACTTCCCTTAGGACGTTCATTTCTGGTATCTCTGCCCTTGGAGTTAGTGGCTCCTCTGAGTATTTATCAAATTCCATGTCTGACTCCTCTCCCGAGATGTCTGAGCAGCTTCCATTCTTAGTCTGTTGTTGTTGTTGGTTACCAACTGCACATCCTCTCTACTTCTCCCTCGCGAAGACCTGTTCCTGTAATCTGCCATGTTGCTCTTCAGTGTTGGGCTTACCCTGTAATTCCTCAGCAAATTGTTTCTCTGGAATGTTCCCCTTATAGGCGATTGAGTATTTTGACGATGACGGTTTACTCTGCTCCCCCTCCTGGTTTGGCAGAATCGGGGACCTTATTTGGTCTCCAGGGTCAGTCCTGACATTTCGGGGTCTTGTGCGAAAATAAAAAATGGGATCTTTCATATGAACATTAACAATTTCAACTTGTTACATTTTTAAAATAAGTGAAATATGACATTCTAAAACTACAAAATATGCTTTCTTCGAGCATTGGTGGAGGCAAAATAGTCAATAATAGTATCAATATCTATATTTTTTAGCTTCTCTTTTGGATATTTGGACTGAGCTTAACATATAAACATGTTATATTTGAAAATTTTGGGGCCCCCTCGGTTGCACCACCCTATTATTGACGCGGGTCAGCCCTGTGCGGTGGTTATGCTAAAGAAGAAGAAAAGATGTTGATGGGTTTAGAGAATAAGAAAATTACTTCCTCTCTTCTTCTTTTTTTGATTTTTTAAATAATTATTTCAAATATGTATTAGTAATTTACCCTATTTAATTGAGCATAAGTGTTGTAAAAATCGGCTTAATCGACAAAAAATAGCTAGTCGGCATCTAACTGACTAGTCGGGGTAAAAATTGGTTGACCAATTTAATCGGTCAAAACGATTATTTTAGTTTTTGAACTTGTTATTACTTATTATGGTAATAAATTTAATTATTATGGATGGACTTTGTGTACTTTGATTTTATTAGTATTTGTTTTTTAATTTTTATGGAATTTTGTTTGACTAGTATAATATATAGGATAAGGGAATTTAAAAAAAAATCCCTTTTAATCTAGGTAAACTGAACAACGACTACTCGTTAGTCGCCAGTCTGGCGACCGACTAGCGACTTCTGCAACATTGAGAAAAGTGCATTTCCACACACGCGCGCACAACCTAGGCTTCCTGGGTCTGCGACCGCTACTGGTAGAAGATCCAGAATACACTCTTTTCCCTTCTGCAGTTCATCTCTTGTGATTTTAACGCCGTTTCTCCATCACAGGAAGTGATTGCGGATCCTGAAGCCGAAACAGCTGAAGATTTGCTGATCAAGCAATTCATGAGGCAGGATCTTGAAAAGGTTTTAGACACTCTAAACCCAAGAGAGAAGCAGGTAATTAGATGGCGATTCGGATTAGAGGACGGGAGGATGAAGACATTGCAAGAAATAGGCGAACTGATGGGGGTAAGCAGGGAAAGAATCAGGCAAATCGAATCGTGTGCTTTTCGTAAATTGAAAAACAAACGAAGAACGAAGCATTTGCAACAGTATTTGATTCCATAAATCCCTCCTTTAGATCAGGAAAACAGTGTATATTTTCTGAGGCAAAAAAAAGTTTGTTTCTTGAGGCTCATTTTATGATTCTCCTTTGCATTTTGTCTTCCCCATAGTTATAATTTTCGAGTTTTTTTCCCTCTTTTTTCTTCATCTATAAAGAACAATATCATTCTTGTAATACTACGAATTATTTTTGCACAGTAAATTCTTTTTTTATATTAGAGCAATATTGTATCTTTCGGTATTTTTTTTATTTATTTATTAGGGGAGGAGAACTATTTATTAGAAGAAAATAAGGGATTCAAGAAGCGTAGAGGAAATTCAAACTCATGACCTTTACGTCATGATGTCTCAACTTTAACCACTAGACCAATGTCTCATTAATGGTATTTGGATATTTAGTAAAAACATACTTGCAGGTCTAATGGTCGTCACAGAATGTCAACTTTCATTTTATTTTTATCTTAAAACGACACCTTTCTAGACAACTCTAATACATCGTTTAATACATTGGTTCGTACAATTTAATTATTAGGGCAAGTCATCCGAATTGTGCCTTAATCTGGTGGCACTACCCACACTTTCAACATCAGGGAAAACCATTATTCTCCCTGTTCTTAATCATTTTGAATTTTGAAAACCATTGTTCACCGTATTTTAGAACCTTTCACATTAGGTGAGTAATGCAACATATAGAATGATGCTAGTCTCTAAAATATATCTATCTAACTTATTCTAAAATTGCCAATGTTCTAATTGAAATAACTATTATTAAATTTCTTAAAACGTAATCGTCTAATCGAGATAATAATAAATTAACATATACTGAATAAAAGTATGTGTACTAGTAGCACTCAGTATCCGTGACTATTTTATACTCTACCACTAATCTCTTTGGATGTGTTCATTGAATCATGCGGTACAGAATTGACCACGTTATTATAAAATGAGTTGTTAATTATAATAATAATATTAAAGACTTTCAATACAGAAAAAAAAAACAAATTATCAATTACTCTCTCCTTCTCTCTCTAAAACCTTTCTCTCACTTCACAAAGCCTTCTGCAAAAGAAAAAATCAGATTGTTCATCACCATAAAGAATTCAGAATAATTCAGAAAAAATCAGAAAATTCAGAAAAAATGAAAGGTGGAAAGAAGAGGCAGTCCCAAGAATCACAAACAACACTAGCGCCGCCGCCAGTCACGGCGGCAGAAGGCGGCGTTGTTGAGAAAAATGGAAATGGCCAGGAGAATCCCTCTCCATTTCTAGATTCCATTGAGAACCCGCAAAATCAGAGGAATGTAGGCAGGGAAGCTGCTTCTGTTGCTGCCTCCGAGAGGAGAAGGGCTGTTGCTGAGGGGAAGCGGCCGGTTGTTGACGACGCCGCTCCGGCTGAGGAAGTAGAGGGCGGCGAAGAAGGGGACGGAGAGGCCGAGACGCCTAAGCTAGCTGAAGGCTACTACGAAATTGAAGCCGTACGAAAGAAAAGAGTTCGGAAGGTAAAATTTCTCATTTACTGCCTCATTCCTAATTAATTCCTAATTAATTAATACATTTCACCTTTCACATAACAAGTAAATGATTAGAAGTCAATAATTACAAAGAAAAAAGTCTAAATTATCCCTAATTAAAGTATGTTAATTATGTTTGATGTGCATGGGTATGTGTGAAATGTTTGGAAACACTAAAATATTAAATAAAGTTGATTAGGGTGAAATGGTAAGCAACATGCCAAATATTTGTCAAATTTTGGAATGTATCAATTAATTTGGAATATATAAAAAGAAGTGAAATGTATGAATTAATTAGGAACGGAGATAGTAATTCTTTGATTTTATTGCCTTTCTTTGGTATGTTTAGTTGGTCGAATAGCAACGGGGTATCGAGTACACTGGTCGATTCACCTTATTTGTGTGAGTTACTTATAAACCTATCATCTAAATGAGGAAGAATACACCATATTTTCTATAAATAATATTTGTCAGGGCATGCGACCCTGATGGCGGGACACTGCATCCGCGTTGTGGATTGGATGTTTATTTTGAGTTTTTTTCATGATTTTGTTTTTTGGAAAATTTTATTGGGGATGATAATGCTGTACTGGTTTTATATTTCATCCTTAATTTTTGCTAATTCTTGTGGCACATTGTCTGGTTTTTTCCTGGGTTTTGGTGAAATTTGCTGTCTGCTCCGAAATCGCCAAGGGTCAAGCTCAGTATCTAATTAAATGGTGAGTTACTCTTCAGTCTCCATAGGACATACATAGTTTGGATTGAGAAGTGTTGTATTTTGATGTCTTTAATGATATACTGGCTAGTTTTGTACATGATTTATATTGATCAAAGGTTATTGGTAAATTGTTAAATAGGCGAGGCTGGCCAGAGACCGCGAATACTTGGGAGCCTGTGGATAATCTGGTGTTTGTTTCTGATGTTATTGATGCATTTGAGGATAGGTTTGCTTCTGATCTCTGCCTTTTGTTTGTTCATTTTTATAAATTGTGTTTTCAATTCGTGAGTTAGAATGATTTCTGTGTATGGTAGATTTTGATTGTTGTTTTTCTTGGGTTTTTTGAAGCTTGTCGTCGGGGAAGAAGTCTGCACGCAGACGCAAGCGTAAGTACGGAAGTGCCCCGAGTCAAACAAAGAAAAAACAACAATCTTCGTCTTCCCCTGCTGCTGCTACTTACAGTGCTCCAGCTATAAATTATCGGCTGACAGAGGGGTCTATATCCCCTCCTGTGAATGAAACAACTGCTGCAAATGGTGATGCAGCCGATGCTGATGTCAGAACTGGAACTGAACCACTTTCCACAAGGCCGGACGACACAGAGCAGACTGAGTTGGAACAAGGTGACATTGGGATTGGGCTGGAGACTGCGGATGGTGTGGAACCAATTCAATTTGGTCGGTCGACTAGATCGAAAAGGAGGAAGTCTGGTTCTGTTCGAAGATTTAGGCAGGAGACAACATCTGTAACAGGGGTTGATCAAAATGCAGCAGTTGAGAATGGTTCTTGTGGCATGACTGGGAATCAAGGGACTCAAACTCCCGATATTATGGATAATGATTCCGGTATTGTTAGCAAATCTAACCATTCTAAGGATATCTGTGCCATCACGGAGATTGTCAGGCCTATAAGCTATTCCACATGCATAACCAACAACAGCCAGGACGTTTCTCTAACATTCAAGGCAAAGAGGTTTGTTATCCAATATTCGCATTCAAAGCAGTCATATACGCCATCTTTCTCCAGTTAAATATTTCTTTTAGTGAATAAGTAAGTATGTTTCGTGGAAATGCTTGCAGGTCTGACGGGAAGGAAGTTACGGTTGACAACAAATTTCTAAAGGCGAACAATCCTCTCCTGGTAATTACCTGCCTTTTTCATTATGCTATCTTATCCTCCAAGAGTGGTTTTGGCACTGGAATAACCAAAAAACTTTCTATCGTTGATTCATTGAAACTGAAACGACCTATCTTTTACCCTTTTGCAGTTGATCAACTACTATGAGCAGCAGCTGCGGTATAATAGTACTGCCGAATGAAATATGGGCTTCGTGATGGTGGAGAGCGGGTGTCTCTTCTGTACAGACTTCTGATTTCTGTGGCTGAGTAGTTATGATGATAGTACTTAGAAGGGAAGGGGGGGGGGGGGGTAGGTCCGGAATTATTGTCGCCTAAATTAACTTTAGTACATTTTGTTTACTTGATGCTGGTTACTTCAAGGTTGACAAGTTTTTCTGAGCCTTTTGAGGTTCTTTTCGTCCGTAGTTGCAAACAAGTATCATGCAGGATATCTTTTATATCAGCAATTTGATCCAATTAGGAAGCAGCTAAGCCCTTGATTTCTTAATCAAATGTTGCTATCCTAGTATAATATTCAAGGTCATTGACAGTAGAATTCATCCCTAATTTATACAGCAAAATTCTTTGGGCTTCTCTATTATTGACTACCTCGAGGCCAAAGGAATAAATGCGATATAATTTCATCCTGATAACCAAAATATTTTCACACAAGAATATATAATATTTGCAGAATGTAAAGCAACATATCATCTATTCCTTTTCCAGTAGTAACATTAATTTGAGCAACAGCATGTAGTTTGTAGTCTGTATGGATGCTTGTGGGCATATCTAAGTAACATACATATAGACTATAAAGCTGCGAATGATCTCAGGGTTTTCTTGAGATCATTATATTATCATATTCAAGATTAAGAATTGAATTTTTTTCATACGATATTTATTTAGCAATAATAGTCATAAGTAAACAAGGTGAAGAAACTAAAACCAGTATTTGGCATGATATGATTTCTATATAAAGTAATTATGAATTACATTGCCGTTAGAAGCACAACAAAACTATGCAACCCAATGAGTAAGGTATTACATAACAAGCCGAAATGCAGAAAAGCTGCCTTTGATTAAAACAGTTAGAAGAAAACCATTTAGGTCTCCAATATTCTAACTGATTATCCTTTCTTCCGAGAAAAAGAGATAATTTTCCATAAGGAAACATCTAAAAACAACCACATGTTCCTGCATTTGTGCCCAGAGACGCATAGAAAGTAAACAATAGCCCCTCAAAAGTGGATTTTGAACTCATCAAGGACTCCATTTACAAGCTAACCATGTCAAGAAATAATATAAACCTAAAAGTTAAAGCTGTTGAATGTTTAGCACATTTTACACCCGCATCAAATTTCCCGACCAGTGCGGCTCCTTTAACTCAGTTTTATCCCTTTAGAGCATAAGTTTTAGGGGTTCGAAACTACTTAATGCTCGATCATCCAAATGCCTGTAGCAGCACCCTAGGCATACTAAGGCTAATCCAAATGTCTGATCAGTATGATGGCAAACTAAGATTTAGCAATAACATACAAATGCCTAAGCTTTAACACTTCTTTTCGCCTAAATCAGAAACCCATGTTGTAATCTCCTCTGCTGGGACAAAGATCAGAGTCCTTTATTCAACATTTGACACCACACGCCATTTTAGACCTATCAAGAAGTAAAATTCACATAAAAATTATATGAACCTCTAAGGAGTTAACGTTTCTTAAACTAACAGATACCCTTTTCTTTCTTCTCAATGACTTCTGAAAGATATCAATGCCTCCTTCCCAAATTGAATCTCCACTTTCCCATTCATTTCCGCCCCAAATTAAATTTCCACTTTCCTAACACAACAACAACAATCAAGCCTTAATCACAAAAGATTAGGGTCGGCTACATGAACCAAAAAAAGAATTATGTAAGGTTATCCATCCATTTCTTTATCCAAAGAAGAACTCTCATTTAAATCTAGCAAATCCATGTCCCATTTTATCACTTCCGTCCAAGTCTTCCCCTTCTCACTCTGCCTAGTACGACCTCAATATTATCTAATCCTTCAATCCTCCCAACTAGAGCATCAAGTGGACTTCTAAAAATTTCAACTTTCCTAAGAAAATGAATTTTTATATTGAAAATGCCCACAAATACACCAAAACATGTCACAAAAACATTGGAATTATTACCTTGGAATCCTTTACCAATAGTAGTCCCAGAAACATCAACAAAATCCCCTTCCTTAAACAATTCTTCAAGAACCAGCTTCTGATTAGGCTCAAACCCATCAACATCAAGCAATCTAAACTCCTGAAGATGTCTAAGAGGAATAATTCCGGATTTCCCATTTCGGGCTTTGTCAATTTCTTGTCACGAACTCTACGGTAACCTACTTGTACGGAACTATACCCATCAGTAGCCTCAGTTTTAACTTGAGTCACAATGTTCCCTTCTCTGAAACCCACCACTGTAACGGGAACCACCGTGCCGGAAGGCTCGAAATAGGACATCATTCCGAGCTTGGTTCCCATTACTCCGATTCCGGCTTCTATTGAAGAGGTTATAATTGAGGATTTTTTGGGTGTAAGGGAGGAGATGAAGGGTTTGGTGGTGGGTTTGGAAATGTATAATGGGAGGAATGAGGAACGGAGAGATACGGTGGTGGTTGTGGCGGTGGCGGGCCGGAGCTTGAGGCGGAGAGGGGCGGAGATGAAAGAGAGAGAGACATGGCGGAGGAAAGGGAGAGATAGGAGCTGCCTTTTCAGTTTAGAGTGTTGTTTTCTTATCCGGTTTGTGGGATAAAGAATGGAGGTTTGCAGGTAAACGACGTAGTTTAATGCGCCTGCGACGAGGAGGATAAAGAAAGCAAGAATAAGATAAGAGTAGTCGGACAAACAAATCTCAGAATACGAGACCTGGAAGTGAATTTTTTTTAAATCAATATAACATATTATTTACTGAAAACAATTATGAACTGAATAATTATTCGATCACTATACTATTTACACTTTACAATTTTATTATTTGATTATTTTTTATTAAATATATCATCATAATATTTGTATTTTAATCAACTTTGGAGCTGCCTAAAGAATGCTATTTTGATCCTTCGCTATTCCTTTTCCTACAAGGTTTTAGCTCTTCTTGTATAGTTTGTAATTGCTATTTTACTTTTCTCTGCAATCTAGATTCACATAGCCTAGGTACCACTATAGACTTGTATCTGGACGGTAAAAAATTTCTAAACTCGTTCGTTGTTCTATTCTATATCTTAGTGATAAGAAATTAAAATGTATTAATTTTTTCATTAAAAATTTATAATATGGAAGAAATAGTTGAACATATAGAAGAAAAAGTGAATGCTGAACTTTTCTCGATCAGATCAAACAGATGAGATCGATTTGTTCTGCCGGTGCTTGATTCCATTTTTTTTAAAATTCTCATGTGAAAAATGTACACGGGAAGTATCGCTTGCTATAAATTATTTAGGGACTAAATACACCAATTTACCAATATTGAATTTTTTTTCTCATTAATATATTGTTCGGAAGAGAAAAAAACAATATAAAAATTAGAATTTATTACAAAGTTTCTTTAGCTTTAATGAAATTGATCTAAAATCCTATACTTCTTCGGATTGCGTCGGATTCGGATTGATAGCTGAACGGCAGAGAGGACAGGTTTGGTTTGTGATCAGCCACGTGTCGATGCAACATGCGTGAAAAGCATGGCCACGCAGCAACAAACGTAGCTGATCACCCATCTCGAATTTCGATAAACAAACGGCACACTCTTCTTCCGTTGTATTTGCGGTCACCGAACCACCGAAAGTAAATAACGGAATCGAATCCAGTAAACTTCCGTTGTTATCGCCGCCGCCGCCGCCCCTCGCAAAAACTTGATCTTCCGCCGCAATTGTACGGCATTTTCGCCAGATATATCTATACATAATAGTTGAGCCTATCAAAAAGGCCAATAGGATCATGGAAGTAATAAAATAATATTTTAGAATGGAAGGTGAAGGTGGATAAGGTAGCGGATTGGAACGGTTGACGGGGATTCCAAAAAGAGGTCTTAGAGGCGGTGGCGGTGACATTGTGAGAGGAAAAAAAATTGAAAGGAAAGAGAATTTTTCGGTCCAGTCCCGAGGGGAGGAGGAATTAAAGATATAACTCATTGGAAGATGAAGTTGAGGACGTTTCTCCCCCAATTTGGAGGCAGCAATGGTATTGTTCCCTCAAGGAGAAGACTACTATACCGGTGTTTAGATTAGCAGTATATGCGAGCGTTTAGATTGTTTTCCAAAACTTTCGATGATTACTCTGATTGTGAAAAGGACAAAGGAAATTAGTTATTTTTTATCCTTTCTTCAGAAATATTTTAAAAGATGCTCTGCTGCTATTTGCTGTTTTGGGCAGAAGCCTCTGGCTTATTGAGAGATTTTAGGAAACCGTGTACCTGATTATGGAAGAAATCTGGTATCTTAGTTAGAAACTTATTAATTTTTCCTGTTTTTTACGGTGAAGTTAGCAATAATGTAGGAAAATTTTTTGAAGACGTTTTTTTTTTTTGCTTCATTTCTTCCCAATTTGGAGGCTGCAATTGTTTAAGATGTTGTTAGGAAGTTTTGCTTACGTGTTTTTTTTGTTTAATTAATTTTTGCTCGACTAAGAACGTACGTGAAATTTATTTCGTGCAATTTACGTGCGATTTACGTGCGGATGTGTCCATTTATTTTTATAACATGTTACGTGTTACTTTTTGTGTACACTTTTTAGTGGGGATTAAATAAAATAATAAAGTGGAACACACCACTGTAACAGGAACCACCGTGAATTTTGTACTTTTTGTACTTTTTAATCCAACGGTTGTATCAAAACAGGGGTATTTTAGAGATAAACTTTGAGCTCTTTTTTCTCTTTTTTACTTTTAATTGGGTGTTCAATAGTCAAGAACATGCGTTCACTAATAAAAAATATGCGTTCTCTGATAGAGAACACATGTTCAATAATCAAGAACATGCGTTCACTAATAAA
>JAOWBF010000039.1:3552051-3570188 GCA_028566175.1 Vinca major
GCCATGGATCGAGGAGAGGCTTGGTTGATATGTTTGATGTAATAGATAGTTCACGTTATCTTTTGGACCATGTTATTTCTTTTGGTTTGTAAGACATGATTATTTTGTAAGAATTCTGATATTTTAAATATGTAATGAAGTGTTATTTTGGGAATTTAGTATTTATATTTGAGGGTTCGGTGTTTCAGTGGTAGATGACGGGGTGTGACAGTTGTACCAGTAAGGAGATAGACGACTTATAAAGAATAAGAAAAGGGGTGAAAGTAAAATATGAGCAGAAGTACGTAATGGTGCAAGAGGAATGCAAATCTTGATTGAAAATATTCACGAATTAAAGGGTACTATAAATATCACTCATATTTTAACCATGATTTTTCAGTTAAATCAACGACACTACTTATATCATCATGTTTTTTCCTTTTAATATGGACTAACAAATACATTCTACTCTTTTTTAGGTGAAAATATATTTGACTTATTCTTTAGAATGTGTAAGTTGGCCAAGGGTTGTGTGGTCTGATTCTGGAGTAGAACATTTTAAATTTAGCACGTAAGGAACAAATTCGGTCAGTTAAATAAAAAAATTAACTGTCTAATTTTTTTTAAATCTCAACAACTGCTGTCATCAAAATCAGGTGTTGGAGATTTAAAAAAAAATCTGAGTGCACGTGTACTGTAGCCGTGGCGGGGAGTTTGGCCTATGCCCGGGAAGAAACGCTTGACTAGTCAGTTTATGGAAGGCACTCAAACTCCCGAGTAGAGTACAAAAACAAATACCACCTGGAAATTGGGAACACGATCTCATATTACCAAGGTGCGCCAATTGGAGTAAAAGATTCCAAGAGATCTTCATCATGCAACCGAGAGATTGGTACTTACGAGCTTGAATAATTTATTTATTCCACTTGCTCTTGTTCTTGAATACTAATTCACATTCCAAAATCCCCAAAACTCTTCGAATCTCGATGACACAGATATCATCTCACGCTCTCCAACTGTTTGATAAAATGCCGCCTCGTGTAAGTGTAGAATTCCTAGTTAAAAGAGTGAGCAGAACGAGGTGGTGGCCATGGCCATTGCCTTGGCCATGGTGAGCTTCCCAACTCAGCTACGCACCCAAAAATTTCACACCCCAATAGTACGTCCTGTATCCCATTCCTTAGACCAACCGTCTTCCTCCTCTTTCGCTTTCTACTTCCAAGAATTCGAGCCCCTTAAAACCCAACTCCCATTATCACTAACTGATTGATTTTTTTCCTTCAAAATTTCACTTCTTGCTTCTCCCTTCCATGATCATCCATGTTCCCTTTTCTCCATTCTCCTCAACTTCTGAAGGGCTGCTGGAGAAACAACTACTTACTACTACTTCTCCTTATAGTAGTACTCACCATATGTGAATGCGATTCACTTCAAGCTTCAATTTTGGGGTTAAAAACTGAAGAAGAAATTCATGGTTGTGGTGAAAAATGTGGGAGCTTTGAAATCCCATTTCCATTTTACTTGGATAAGTCCAAATCCAACTCTACTAGTTCCTGCAAATGGCCTCCTCCGGGGTTGTTGATATCTGATTCTTTCCGCCTTTCTTGCATTAACTCTTCGCGCCTTTTCTAAACATTGATTCCGAAAGCTACCGAGTTCTGCATTTCTTTTCTGATGGTATTCTGGTTGATTTTCCCAACACTTCCTTCTGCCGTCGTTACAATGGTTTTAAGTCTTTCCCTTTTTCAGGGGACGAGTTCTTTGGTATCTCAACTGATAATGTGTTAGCCCTTTATGATTGTGAGGATTCTTCTCTGTGTAAAACAGATTGTGAGAAAAGCTTAATGCCTAATTGTGATGATGATCATGAAAATGATTATCCTGCTTGCTGTTACCCGTTGTCTGATAGAAGTGTTTGGCGACCAGGAGAAAATGATGGGTTCTCGTTCTTTTCCCAATTCGGATGCAGAGGATTTTCGTCTTGGGTGGTATTGACAGGGAATGGAGCCGGCAAGCGGGGTGTCAAGTTGGAATGGGCAATTCCCAAAAATTCATCTGTAGTTACTTGTGCTAGTAATGCAGTCACTGTCAATGCTACTACTGTAAGCTCCGGAATGAGATGCCAATGTGGCGATGGATTTGTTGGAGACGGGTTTGCTTCTGGAGTTGGATGCCTCAGTTGTGAGTAATTTATTTGATTACTAGTAGCATTTTGTGGTTCGGCTACAGTTTTAATCTGTGTGGAAAAAGTAAAATAGACTATGAACAAGACATCTATGATTAAGAGTCTATGTATAAATTTGGACTTCGTAAGTACTAGAAACAATCATAAGAATTCCATTTTTTTCCTGTAGCTGCAATGAAGAAAGAGTATGCAGTTTTGCTCAATTTTTATATAATCCAATTATTATATCTAACCACTATGTATTCTGTGGATATTTTACTTGGCAGCCTGCCTTGATGGAAAGGAAGCACCTGGCAAAGATTGTCACACAAAGAAGCATCCGACAAAATTTAAAGCTAAAATTCTAGCTGGTGGGTAATGCGGGAGAACTCCAGTATTGTTTGCAGTAGAATTCTATCCTTGAAGCATCATTCTAGTCATTCTAAGCATTTGATACCAATCATTATTACAATGTAATGCAGATTACTAATGTAAATTCTTGAACAGGATGCAACATAGGATTTATCCATTTTCATTTTTTTCTATTCTCTTTCACTGCTTTTTATTAAGCGTCTCGATGCCTAGAGTACTTTGTTTTGGTTTATCTTTTTTTCTCTGGTATGGAGTAATAAATAATCAAAATAGAAATATAGCTTAAGCCACTAAACTCTTACTATAGTATAAATGAATTTTAACACAGATGTAAATGCCATTAATGCTCAAGATTGTTGTTAGAAACAAAATAGCGTGCTAGAAAAACAGAAAATTTTCCATGATATTGTTATGTGATTTCATTTTAACTTAAATCCCTTATTTAGAATTTGAGAAGAGTACAGTCTAGAGCATGGTAGATTATCTAATGAGCCAAGTAAATATATCTTTTATAATTCTTCCACATTTTCTGAAAGACTGTTGTGAATGTTCCTTATATGCAGGTGTCCTTGCTTCGGGTTTCATTCTTGCTTCCTTGGTTGCTCTTCTTTACCTTCTAAAATCACCTAGGAAGCCAGATGGTACATTTGAGCCTGATCAAAACTGCAGTCAAAATGTCATCTCATTTAGAAAAGCCTGCCAGCCACGATTGTTTACTTACCTTGAGCTCGAGGAAGCTACCAGAGGGTTTGAGGATGGGCAGAAACTTACCGATAATATCAAAGCCACACTATATGCTGGAGTGCTTGTTGATGGATCGCGAATTGCTGTGCATAGGGTACAATGTGAGAGCGAAAGGGAGATCGTTCACCTCTTATCACGAGTGGAGGCTCTATCTGCTGTTTCTCACAAGAATATGGCCCGCCTTCTTGGATGGTCCATTGATTCTGGCTATACTTTGTTGGTGGTGTATGAGTATCCTGCCAATGGAACCCTTGAGGAACAACTGTGCCAGAGCAGAGACCAGAAGATATGCCTAATTGACTGGTTTAAAAGACTGAACATTATGGCTGAAACAGCAAGTTTTCTTGCATTTCTTCAATGCGAGCTTTCTCCTCCAATCTTTCACTATGATATCCAATCAGGCTGTATCTTTCTAGATCAAGAATTTTCTGTAAAGCTTTCTGGATTCGAGCTACTCAACTCCAACCCTATCATAGATTATCAGCGACAGGGTAAATCTGATAGCTCATTCAGTAAAAAGAATGATGTTTATGACCTAGGTCTGGTTCTTCTAGAGGTTATAACCGGATCCAAATCTTTGGATCTTCCCACCACAACTTTGAAGAAGATAAGGAACGGAAAGCTAGAAGAAATAGTAGACCCTTTTCTTTACTATCATGAGCAGCCTGCCTACCGCCGCGAGCAGATAGAGATAGTTTCAGATCTGGCAACAAGATGCTTGTTGTTTGGCCCAGATGGCAAACTTGGTATGGTAGATGTTGCTAGAGAGCTTATTCACGTTACCAAAGGCAGTGTTGATTGTAGTAGTGGGAGAGGCCCTCTTGAGGAGACATTTTCTAATTCAAGCCTTCTACAAATGATATCCATGTCTCCGGATTCCATTTACGTGCCAAAGGCCTCCTAGATCCAGCTTATGGTTACAACATCGTCATTTGTCCCTAAGCAGCTGAGTGGGGTAACACCTTCATATTTGAGTTCTCTTGCTTCTCTAATGTTCATTTCTTGAGCATGTACAAAAGTTTGTCTCCTTGTGATTCACTCTGCTGCTGTGTTAGATCATAGCACCACTCTGATAAAAAGGAGAGCTAAAGAATGCCCATTTCTTGAATACTGAACCATCGAGAAGTTTTGGATCATCTTTCTCTTTCAAATGTTTTATGTGGAATACCTGAGAATATGATCTCATGGGATATTTAGCTGTAAAAATTCAATGAAAAACGCCTGTCCTCTTTGCTATATTCTGATGATATTATGCATGATTTGGAATTGAGTTGATGGTTGGTAACCTTATGAAGTTGCTTGCTTTTCCATTTGTACTCCACCCATGTATACAGTTCTCTGATGTTTATCTATTGTTGTGTGCTGAAGCACTAGTGTCACTTGCCCCTTGGTGAAGTGTAATTTTCAGTTATTTGAAAGGAAAAAGGCTATGATAACTACGGTGAATATAAAGTATAATATTTGTAGTTGATGATAGAGAGTGATTAACTTTTGCAGTCTTTGTTTAATCATACTCTCTTCAATTGGTAGAATTACTAGTGTTTTGGGACTTGGGTGATTAGGTTAAGCCAACTAGAATGGATAATGATAGAGCTGAAGATGTAAAATGCAAGGGAAAGTGGTTACAAGCATGAAGAATATATTTATGGACAATATTAACAAATCGCTTCTATGGTATCTTTTACAGTAACATCTTTACATCAATCTTTTCAGCCACCCTTTCCAAGAATACAATGTAAATACAAAACTTCTGGGGACCACCATTTGAATTTCATAGGATAAAAAAAGAAAGGAAATGATACGTAAAAGAAGGAACATTTACATTTCAACTCTCATCACTCACGCAAAAAAATAAAAAAATAAAAAAATCAAGAAATGTGCATGACAAAAATAAGAACTGGCATGACTACTCCAGTAATGCCCTTTCTGCTCAAATAATTAGTAAAAAAAAGAAAGAAGAAAGAGAATATGAGGAAAACAACAACTGTAGACTCTCAATCTGTCTGTTGCAACAGGAAATGAAAATCTGATTTTTGACGAAGAAGTGAAGGTGGATCAACATCAGATAGGCTCATATCATGGACAGATCTTGATATTTCTTCAACAGAGAAAGGTACGCTGCAATTTAGAAATAAGTTAGTCATGAATGATATGATCATTTTTATTTAAATCTCATGGCTGTTATACTGTCAATTACCTTGAATCTGCATCAAGCAAAAATGTGTTATTTGGCATAGATGAATCTTCTATGGTTAATGTTCGCATCTTTGCAATCACCTGAAGTCCATGATATTATTGTAAGGTTCATGCTAAGATGAAGATAAAAGAACGATGCATATATCGACAAAAGAATTATGGTGGCTCTTTTTGCCAAAATAAAATGACACATCTTTTAAAGCACGTAAAACTTTTGAAGTATGAACTTCAGAAACTTTTCTCGAGACAATCTTTACATAATAAAAATCATGTCTATGCGTATTTATGTCAAAGTGTGTTTGTTTCTTCAAACCACTTTTTACCGATAGAGAGAACTTAGTGATATTCCTTACCTCTGGAGATAATCCATGTGTTCCATATTTGTCATCCAAAAACATCGTCCCAATACGATATACTTGCGGAATGCTCAACACCTAAGTAGAAAGAAACAGAGCAACGTGGAGAATAAAGTTCAGAGTTTTTTTCTCTCTTCTTTTTGAGGTTTTGGAAATATTATTCTAGGGAATCTTTTTCCTCTTTCCCAAAGAAATAGGGGGAATCACCACTTAGTTGATATTCCATACAGTAGTACACACACACACACACATTTAGCATGAAAAATGGATTCACTTACAGGACAGAGTTCATTTGTGATCTCCTCTAATGACTTTTGAGCTTTTTGATGGAGAACCTGTAGAGTTGAAGCAATATTTTATTAATCTTTTTTGTCAAATCCAGGTTAAAGTTAATGGATACAGATACTTATGAAGGCATAAAGGGGGAAAGGTAAAAAACGGTTGGATTTATGATGTCATTACCAGGAATCCTACTGCTTGCCGTATGTGCTGAAGTTCATCCCAGGATGATCCAGCAGACTGCAAAATTGCAAAATTAGTTGGCCTTTTAGTTACTATTATCATTGAACCTGTTTTCGATTTTAAGATAATTTATGAAATTACCATTTCTGTTACTTTGTTGCACCAGTGCTCAAGTTCTTGCAAACCTGCTTTCACATACTCTCCGTTGCTAAATGAGCAGCAGTCTCGTCGGAGCAATAAACTGTAATTTTTTTTCATGTTTACTTGTTAAATGTTTAATCTATCTTCTTGAAGTGAAATATTTTGATCTTTAAATTACTATTAAGAAGACAAATAGGGGAAGCTTCATACCTGTTAAAAAGTTGAACGTTTATGAATGAAAACACCTGACTGAAAATCTTCCTTATGATGATGGATGGAACCTGGAGAAACATATATGCTCATAAAAGATTGAAAATGTTGATTGATATTGACACTAAAGAAAGCTTATTGGTAATTGTAGTTCATCCTACATTGTTCTCGTTGAGTATGCTCAGGGTATGGTCCAGACAGTTGACAATATTTTGCCAATATATACTGGATGCCTGTTGTTTAGCGATGATGTTCGAATGAATACTTTTAGATGATCCTCTGAGAACTCTGATTCTTGCCGATCTTGGTGCCTGGCATTTCAGATCAAGTTAGAAATTTGTGCAGGATTTTAGGTAATTATAATGATCACCGAGAAGGAATGATTTACTTGAATACACAGATTAAGGAAGGGGCTAATCTCCTTCTTCAAGCAATCACGGATCATTCCGTATATTTTCTCAACACATGCAGTTAGGTGCTGCTTAAACAACAGGGCAGGATATTTAGCTTCTATCCTTGATCGCAAATTGGAGTGTCCCTCCATTCCACTGTATCCAGTTGAAATTTCTGTCCTTATTGAAGATGTGCGAAAACCCTGAAAATAAAATTGATGTTTGTTAAATTCCAAACTAATCAGCAGCACTAGACTTCATTTTTTTGAAACTTACTTGTGCCATTCTACCAAAGAAAGTTGTAGGAGAGCTCCGGTTACGTTGTGATGCCGTGTTTGATGTATTGCTTGCTTTGATTGTGCGTTGAACAAGAATCAAAAGTGTTGAAGTTGTTGATAGCCAATATGCTAGATCTTTTGTGTTATCCTGACTCTGCTTGGTCACATTGTTAATTTATTAGCTGTCATGGACTCTGGCTCTTGAAGTATATCCAAAAGGATTATGTATGGTAAAGAAATGCTTTACACTTCAAATGGGGTACCTTGTATCTTGAAAGAATTGACGAATCTTACCTCTATTGATGATCGGATAGTGTGAATAATCTTATCAAATATTGTAGTCTTCTCTGCTTCAAAGGATCTCCAGTGAAGAAGCACTTTGTATACAACACATGCAGCGACAGGTCTGCTTTTGTCAAATTGCTTCTCTTCCATGAGACATTTAATAAGTGCATCATAGTTTTCCTAGGCATTGGCAAATGGGAGCGAACTTTTTCAGATTTGAATATATGATTAAATACTCCATACCAATCACATGCATAGGTTGCGTTTTCCATTTTAAATGCACGGGTCTCAACTATTTACCTGCTGCCTATCTGTAAGGGATCTTTGTTTAGTCAGAAGAGGAATATAAGTGCCTGTATCCTGCAAATTCAATCACATATCAGTGAACAAACCACAGAAGGCTTAATTTGTCACATGAGTCTTCTTCTATATGGAAGTTATGTGAGGAAGCTTTAACGTACTTTAGTCATCGGTTGTTCCTCTTTTCTCTTGCTTTGAACTTCCTCTGTTTGGGGTCCACTATTGGCTTGATATCCATTATCATAAACCTGTAAATTCAAAGAGCTCTTAATAGAGAACAAAACGTTACCCCTATGTGATGAATTGATTCATTGAACCCATATACCTCTAGTTTTTCAATTTGAGGCTGTGATTGTGAAGGTAACACATGCTCTGCTACAACTTGTTGGGTACGGAGTAGTTCATTTTCTGACTCCAAATCTCTGATCTTGCTCTTTAGCCTGAAATAAATGGAGATCTTTCAGATTTTTCATCTGGATACAATGTTTATACTTCTGTTTAGTTCTTATCAAGTCTTTTGTATTGAGTGGGAACTCTAATTTTGAAAACTTGAAAGACTATTATATTTATTGCTTACAGTTCCATTTCTTCATTAAGTTCCTCATTACTTGATGCAGCAAAAGCCTGCTGGCGTATCACCTGATTTTCTGACTCGTGGTTGGACAAGTTAACCTCCAATCTGAAACCGAACATTAGAGATGTAGACCATTGTCAATAAGCATAGAGAGGTTCAGATATATGTATAAGAATTTGTCGGTTACCTTCCAATTGTCTCTTGAAGTTGTAACACTTTAATCTGTGATTCTTCTGCCTCTCTCAGTCTGGCCTGTCTCTCCTTCTGCACTTCTGAGTAGGTATGCTCAAAGTCTTCTAGTCTCTTCTGTAGATCTTGTATCTCTTCCTACATTTACAATTTCAGCGAGTCGTCATGTATTGCATGCTTAGAAGCTTTGATAGTTTCTGATGTTTGCCAAGCCATGCTGTTGCAATGCAAACTAGATAGAGAGATATGTATGGTACATTATATCTTTGTTTAACATTGTTAGTTCTCCCAAATCTTAAATGCCCTGTTTTTCTGTATACGAAATGCATATTTAGTTATAATGATTACTTGGAGTTCCTCATTTCGGTTTGTCAACTGCTTGACCTTGCTGTTATCCACCACCGGAACCTCCTGGATAACTGGTGGGGCTTGCTCAATTGCTATCTTCGCAGCTTCTTTCTCCCGGATAATTGCTGCATGTGCTTCATCTAGTTGTGCTTGTATGTCATTTAATGTATTTTGCAATTTTGTAATCTCTTGCCCCTTCGCTTCTTCAAGATCTATCTGCAAAGACGACAATTGATTTAGATATAGACACCTTTTACTTTTCTCCATTTATGTAAAGAATTATACGGGCACAATGGTTGGTGCCTCAGGTTTTTTACGAGCATACTCTTAAGTGCTTTTCAAATTCTAATCGCCATGCCAGCTCTTCTACACGCTTCTCCAGCTTGTCCTTGGCTTCTTGTAGTGCTCCTGTTTCTCTTGCAGCCTGCATTAGGTAAATTTGATATGTCTTTTGCAATTGAAGTACGAGATCTATCAAGGAACTGAAAGTATTTTTGGACATTGTTTGCTCTCTTTCCTCAAATGAGAGGTAAAAACTGTAATCTAACCATTCGCAGTTTTCGAAGCTCCTTCCTTGCAACTCTGGCTCTCCATAGGCATTGAAGAGTAAGATTTGCTTTCTTTTGCTGTTTGTAGGCGGAAATTGCATGGTGTCTTCTCCATTGTTTCTGGAGTAAACAAAGAATAATAAATTTGAATACATGAAGTTGTTGGCCTTCATATGTAGGTATAGTTCACAATATTCTGAGTGATTAAGTTTATCTGTTGTATCAATGGAATAAATGCCATCCTGAATTTACGTACGTATAGATCCCTTCGAAAAGAACTTAAAAAGACTAATATGGCAGTCACAGAGTGAGTGCAGCTAGTGGCTAAGTTGCGTAACTTGAGTTTTAAAATTATGAGAAAGAAAAATAGTTGCTAGAAGAAGTTTCCTTTAGCCTTTAATCCTTTGCGTTCTCTAACAAATCCATTTTATTGAGGTAGATCAAATTATGGACTGGTGTAGAAGTTTTCTCCAGTTCCAGATTTTGGTTTTCAGTTATGATCAGAGTGATGAAATAAAATCTGCAAACTCATTACCTGAACAATAGTTGCTGCCTTGTTCCGTCTTCTGTTTCTAAATTCATTACGGGCTGCCATTGCTCGCATTCCAGTTTGAATGACTATTGCTGCAGCTTTTAGTTTTGTGTAAGTTTTCCTTGCTGTTGAAGCACGTGCATGTTTTTGTACCCTGATTGAAGCAGCTTCTCTCCTCATGAATTCATAAAGTTTACGTGCAAGTCGTGCTGCATAGGATCATTAGAAAATTTTACATTTGTTTTCTGAAGTAAAGCTGAGTTAAACATGCAAAATCTGATGCACGTGCATTCTTACCTCTCCAAAGTTTCTGGATATGAATTGTAGCCTTTCGTAGAGTAATAAACTCTTTTCTAGTAAGGTGTGCCCGGATTTGCCTTTGGATCCGCCTTGCGGCATGAGCCAAAATTTCAGCTCTTCGAGCATCCAGTTCCGCCATCTGCCCTGCTCTGAGAAATACTTTTGTTTTCCCAATCTAAAGCATGTTGCAGTTAGATCAAACAGTTATCTTACCAATCAAAGTTACAATATTCGTGGAAAATGTCGTATTACTATTGTAGTTCCCTATAATCTCAGTACCTGATAGCCTCTTAAGCCCATTTTGTCACATATTGCAATGCATGCTGATTTCTCATCCGATCTGTTCATGAAACAGGACACCCATCAATTACTGCCATGTCATTGCGGACACCGCGATTGAAGATTGTTAAGGTTCTATGATGCTAAGGTTAATGGACCAGGTATACAATTTCTGATGTTAATGTATCTTCTTGAAAGGACAAAAAGCATTATAACTATGATGTGTTTGACTGGAATCTAGCATATTTTCTTTGATGAAATAAAAATGTGTATGAGCTGTAGATAGGATGATAGTTACCCATCTAAAACATCTGGAGCCAACATGCCAAACCGGTCGAGGAAGTCATCAAATGTTCTCTTTGTTGGATATCCTGCACAACTTATCCTAATTGCTTCTAGAACACCCTGCAATGAGTTACCACCAAAGATTTTCAGTTATAGTGAATTTTAATATAAATGCTACATCTTAATAAACGAACTTGTCAGTTTTATGAGTTGAAAGGAAACTCACCCCACACCTCAACTGGTTTAGGACATTAAAGTTCTCAAATATTCCGGGCTTCAGAACTGCATTGGGCTTTATGCATCTGATATAGTGTGGCTCTGTTGTGCTTAGAGTTTCCATCAAAGATTGTAATTGTTGCTGGAAGTTGAAATGTTGAAACAAATGAATATCTTAGGATTCTCAAATAGAAGTTACACATCATATATCGACATGTTTAGCTAACCTTAAAGCGGGTACCAATGGAAGAAAATTTAGACTGCTTGGATGTTTCCTCAAGTGATAGAGGAAATAGGTTTGCAACAAAAGGGCACTTTGAGGCAGTCAATAGATCTTGATGTTCTGCAACAACATAATCCTTGTTTTTGTCCAAGAAATGATCGGATTGATAAGTAACCTGTTTTGTGAAAATTTCATTATGAGAAATGCTTCTTAGGATATGATTGGTTGAAGAAAATTAGGTAAGGACATACATCACCGGCATAATGATTGATCGTGAAATCAGTTCGAGCAAGTTTTGGCTTGCTGAAGCGTTTGTGTGCTTTATATGTCTGGTACATCTTCTGTGAAAATGTCTCATGAGTTGACTTGGGAAACATGCTGCAGGAAAAATAAGTTATTTATTTTTAGTTTTTGAGGCTCCTGGATAATTATTTTACCATCTTGAGAAGTTCTATAACATGAATAGAACCAATAAAATCACTTACCAGGCTTCATCAAGAAGAGCAATTATTCCACCAGGTTTCTGCAAAGAAACTTATATGTGTGATCCTTGGAATGTCTTTGACTGACCTCTTACTGTAGACAAATTAAATGAAAGATTACATTACCTTTTCAATTAGGTCTAGAACATCTGTATTATCCACAAATTCTACGTAACTCCAGTCAATTTCCTCGCTCGTGTACTCTTCTTGTTCCATCTTGAATACGTGCTGTGTCACGTTAAATTTCTTCAGGAATTTCATTATGCAGTGTAATATAGGTATGTTTCAAATTCTCCCAGCCCTATTCTTACCTGATTAAAATGCTGCTGCAACTTCTCATTTGTTAGGTTGATACATAACTGCTCAAAACTGCGATATGAAGCAAAATATAAGCTGCATAATTTATTGTAGTGTACAAATTATACCTGAATTGCAGTTATGAGAACAAACCTGTTGATTTTGAAGCTTTCAAAGCCATAAATATCAAGAACTCCAATGATGCTTTTTGCTTCTGGATCTTGCCCAATGGAATTATTTATCTTGTCCACAAGCCTACATATTGTTCATGAAATGAGCTTAAACGCATAAATCTGAGCTCTATTGTTTGCTGCCCGGTTTTGTGATAAATATTAATCTAGTCTCGAAAGCATGACTCAAGGGGCCTTTAATGTTTCATTAAGTACAGCTTCATTTTACATATTTTTAATATAATTGCTTATTTTATTTATTTTCTATTTTATAAACCTAAAATCCTTTTGTCATGTATCATATACTTCTGCTCTTCAGAATCTTAGACATTTTAATTGGAAGTTCTGATGTGAGTGAGATTACGCACCAATCAAACAGTCTGGAGTACATTGTCTTTGCCAGTGCATCACGGCTTGTGGTAGCTGCAGCTGGATCCAGCAGTTTTGTTATGTTCCCGTCAGGAGTCACAATTACACGTTGGCAGAGTGAGTCTTCAAGGGACTTCTCGTTGCACCTATGTCAAAGTAGATAGAGAAACAATTACATCCCCGGAAAATTCTTAAAGTGCCAAATGAAGGCCCAAGGTTAGCAGAGTTCTGTACATGAGTAGCTCTGCAGCTGTCTGAAGATGAAACCGTGATTTATCATCTTTCAGTTTAGATGAGTCCGTTTCTTTCCCTTTGATGAAGTTAATGTTCCCAAGATGGAGTATTGCAGCAACAACTCTGAATATAGCATCCTACAGAAGTAAGCGTAGTCAAATTAATGATAAGCATGAAATATAGACCATTCCCGTTTGTTTCACTTTTGTGTTTATCTTTTTGTAGGCGCAAACATCCACCTGCTCATCCTGGTTTATTCCAACAACATCCATGGCGTTTCTGGTTTCAAGATATTCTCTCGCGTCATCTACATTTGCTACTTCATAACAGCTTGTTTGATTCAAGTAGTGAAATTTTCTTGGATCTCCGAGTTTATATTTCTTCACGTCCTGTGAGAAAATTGAACGGTCAGCTAGGCCATAAGTATATAGGTACCATATGGGAGTTGAATATCTACTTTGAATCTGTGGAGATCACCTCAGGAGGCGCTGAACAAAGCATGTAAAAACAATGATAATTCCTCTCTGGATCAGAGACTTGGCAAACTCGTGATCTTTCAAGTAGATATGTCCGAACAGCAGCCCCCGAAATCTTGTCATGTTTATCAAATTGGATTTCTACAAATTTTCCAAAACGACTGGTACAACCCACTCAGTCAGGCAAATTTCTTGTTAAGTCCATCCAGAGAAAATGGAAGAGGAATATTGGAGATAGGAAGAAAAAAATTGGCGAGCATTTGGTTGCTTTACCTGGAATTATTGTTCTTCACTGTCTTTGCATTCCCAAATGCTTCAAGAACTGGATTGGACTGAACAAATAGAAATATGAGGTATACCGAATCCTTATACTACTGAAACTGATAACTAGTTGATTATACTTACTTCTAAAACTTGTTGTTCGACCGTTCTTCCCTCAATACCAGATCTTCCACCCATGAAGGCAAGATATCTCATAAGCATTTTCGTCGTCTCAGTTTTGCCTGCACCGCTTTCTCCACTGACCAAGATGGATTGGCTACCATGTTCATTTATCATTGCCCTGTTGCATGCCAGTTCGACTAGTCAGAGCATGAATATTATCAGTTTGCGATCTTTCGAGGAAAACGAATATGCTGCAGGGCATAATGTACCTGTAACAAGTATCTGCAACTGCAAAAAGATGAGGACTCAACTCTCCAAAAGCAGCTCCTTTATACTGCTCCATCATGTTGGTATCATACAAATGAGGAAGTCTTCGAAAAGGATTCACGGCGATTAGAATGTTCCCCGTGTAAGTCTGCTCAATTTAGGATTTAACTTTAAATTTAGTATCATGTTATTGTGCATTGAAGAATTTCTTTGCAACTTTTATATTGAGATACTAATTTTGCTTCTTACGTATATCTCATTCAGTGCATATCGCGATTGCAGGTTGCAGAGAACTCCTGGCTCATGGAGGTAAGCTAATTTTGTCATGTCATCAACCCCCGCCTGTGGTGCTTCTATGTCCTTTGGATATATGCTTGAAATAGCTGCGACTATCTGTAATGAAAAGATCGCAAAATATTCAGCTTTTATGATCTTTCGCGAGATTTCAAGATTTCAGTACTTATATGCATGCATCCCACTTGATTCTCATATACTATTTTCGCGATACTCGGACATTCTTAAACTGAGTTGTTTTATCGATTTCTATACCTTTTATTGTTTCACTCACTATCATTGCAACTTTTTGTGTTGATTTTTGTTAGGAATCTATCAGTCTGATCATAAAGTAGAGTTGCTTTACATATGGCAAGGATAAAAGCAGAGCTTACAGTCTTTCCATTTGTTGCGACTATGGTGGCATTTGAGCCCTTGATATCAATGACTTCTCCATCAACCCAGGCAAGTTCAGGATCTTCAGCCCAGACATGGGATCCAACTATGATGTTTACTGGAGTTCCCTGTTTGATTCAAGAATTATAAAACCACATAAGAAACACCTTCAAGATCAAGAAAAGATTGAAATTTGGAGCAAATGAACTCGCAATCAAAGAACAAGAAACTTACCATAATGTCTGATTCTATATGATCATTGATTGGATTCAGAATGAAACTGAAAATGAGAATGCTAAAGTGTGCTTATCTTTCAGGAGGAAGAAGAAGAAAAATTCTTAAGAGGGGAGGCAGAAAAAGAATGTTTCAAAGCAAATGGAAAAGCAGAGGCAGTAATGAAGATGGAGGTAAACAAAAGCAAAAGGCAGAGCAGCCTCCCTCCACCTCTACCCCCCCCCCTCCCCCCTCCTCCTGTCAATTTTCTATTTTCAGTCCACATAGGATGCTGACTTGGCATAATGAGAATATACATATGTATACAAAGGTAGTCGAGGCCGTAACAGTTATGTTTCCAATTGTTGCTGCAGGTTGTATAGTACACCCACAATGTAGCAGTATGCCGGATAATGTACATAGTTCACTATTATTGTATGCATACGCTACTCGATAAACTATTTACCCTATAGTGTATATATACTCTAGAAGGTGTACTAATTGTTTATATGTTTAATAGTAACTAACGTAACAATTAGATTTTTCAACTGTTGCGGCCTGAAATATGTAGACAAAGATATTGTGTAAGCAATACAGGTAGTTGATGATTTGTGCAGAGGACCCTATTCTTTTAAATGGGGGCCAATGCTTCCTTAATCATGGTGGCCATGACTGACTAATAACAGTTGGCAGTTTTCTTATGAAACTTTAAAGTATGCTTTAATTGCAGTTCTTTAGCCTTAACTTTCTCTTAAACCAATAGAGTTAAAAGCTGTTGGATCAGTTTAACACAATGTTTTAAACAAAACTTCGATCTTCATAGCGCAGTTAGTGTAATACTTTTTATCTAATACTTTTTTGTCCGAATTTTCGAGATTCACTTAGAAATTACGAGTCTTATTCTTTTATTTTTTTAAATAACTGAACTAATGGTCAATGGGATAGAAGAAAAAAAGAATGTTATAGGGATTGTGGTTGTAAAAGCTGAAAGACAGAGAGCAAATCTTCTATATACAATGTTGAAGTCTAAGTATAAGGGGGTGGGTCCTATCCTTTTTTATTTATTTATTTATTTATTTATTTAGTTTATGAAATTGAAATATTTTATATATTTTTTACTTCATGTGAAAATAAATACAAACCAAATAAATTTTTAAAGATTAAAATCGACATTTACCAACAGATAAACTGAAGTATTATAAGATATTTTAACAAAAAAAAAGTATAATTCTGAAATATATTTCCATTTATGTATTTGGGGCGGTGGGAGAAGATTGTGAGCTGAGTTGAAACCCCAATTCACATGGGAAAAAGCTATAATTAGTGGGTCCTAATTAGCCTCCCTTAGCTTGCTTTCCAACCAAGCTTTCTTCATTCTTTTTCTTTAATCTTTCTCTTTTTGTTATTTTATTTCTTTGGTTAGGACTTGCTCAACTAGGACTAATCATGATTATTTGGGTTTGATTTGATCATAAAAATAATGAAATTGCATGTGGTGACCATTAGATCACAAATATATTCTCATATTCGTATAAATTCTGAATTTGTCCTTAAATAAAAGTATGGTACTTCAACGCTAGCTGAAAGAGGATAGGGATATAGATCGTCCAACTAATTAAGTTGTTTAATTAGGGATGAAACAATGCCTTTTTTTGTTTTAATTAATAGAATTTTGTTCTCTAGAGAAAAACATGATAACATTTCTAGCTGGTAAAATGGGAAAATGTTGAAAGAGTTCATATATAAATCTTGGCCTATAATTAATATACTTGCTTCTGTTTACTTTTGATGGTTTGATGGAGACTTGCAATGGTCAAATAGAAGTGGGTTTTGTTTCAGTCCGGCTCCTATGCGGAACGCCCAAAAATCCGTACATGCGGAACAATTTCAACCGTCAGATGAAATTTTGAACGGGTCAGATCAGGAGAGAGAAAAGTTGCGGCTGAGGACGGAAGTCCCACTTCCATCTTCACCTCAAAACGGAAGTGGGACTTCCGTCCTGGACCGTTTAAAATCTCATCCGACGGCTGCCATTTTGTCACGCAGGTGCGGAACAAAATGGCGTTCCGCATAGGAGCCGGGAACCCTAAATCCTCGAATTCAGAATTTCCCTTTTCTTTCTAGGAGAGCCTTTTATCCAATCTTAAGATAATTTTCTCTGTTCATATTTCTCATAATCAATTCCGGCTAAATATGCTTACCATGGATAAGGATATAGTTCGTCAATTGAAAGCCATTACTATGACAGAAGAGGAAAATCAAGAAATTCAAATTTTAGATTCTGAAATTAAGGAGGGTCTGGAGGCTTGTGAACGAAGCTGCGTGGGGCAGGTTTTCCACTCGATTGATGCAGACTGTGCTTGAACGGGTTTGGCCACGCGCTCCTCTTAGAGGGTGTCAGATGGATCGTAATTATTTTCAGGTGTTCTTCGCTCAGGATTCTGATATAGAAAAAGTTGCGGAACAAGGGCATTGGCGCGTGGATAACAACCTCATGGCCTTCAAAGGATGGCAACGGGATATAGATTACAGTAGAGATAGTTTTAACATGGTATTTTTCTGGGTAAGAGTGGGCGGCCTATCGACGGATTGTTTTACTCCGGAAGTGGGAAGTAAAATTGCAAGAGCTTTTGCTGAAAACAAATGTGTTCAAATTCGTGGTGGACAGGGGCGGCTATGAGGGTGTTCGAGGTGACCGACCGCACAGGGCCCCCAAAAATCCTCAATTTTTTGGGGGCCTCCAATTTTATGTTAGTTAATATATATATATAATAAAAAATAATAATAATTATTTTTGGACTTTTTTATGTTAATACTCAATTTTTGGGGCCCCAATTTTATGTTAGTTAATATATATATATAATATATATAAATAAAAAATAATAATAATAATTCTTTTTGGGCTTTTTTTTTATGTTATACGTATTAAAGTATATAAATAATTTTTATTTTTTTGGGGACAAACCAGCCCATTTATAGGGCCCAAAATAGATTAGCCATTGACTATGGCGGCTCAAACGTTTTGGTCCAGTTGGTGAGTGGTCATGCGCAAAAGTCTTTGACTTTAACCCAAAAAAAAAAGTTCATCTTCATATTCCTCTCTGGTCCAGTGAGTGGTCTCCTGCGCAGCTTTCAAGTTTCAATTAACGATCGATTAGCCATCTAAGGTTAACAAATCAAGTTGATTGTTAAATCTCAGGTTC
>JAOWBF010000039.1:3698040-3708251 GCA_028566175.1 Vinca major
AAATAATTAAAGCAAGTAAAATATGCATAAACATTATGGCAGGAAAAGCAAATAAAACACTTAAGCAAATATGACGCGTTTCGGTCGACGTTGACTTAACCTCGGTCGACCAAAACCCGCCTAAAAAAATAGTAAAAAGTTACGATTTTCACACAAAGTTGTTGCTCACAGAATATCACTGAAATATTAGTCGTCCTATACCGTCACAGTTTGCTTGTCAACATTGAACACTAATACCAAAAACAAAGAAAAAACATTGAACAAAACCTATAGGGGTTGAATGTTTCCCAACTTAAATCTTGTCATGCTTTACTTTCATTCTGTATTTTTCATAATTTATGGTGGGAATTATGTTTTAAGGCCATGATCATCATTGCTTGGAACGGCTCGGGCGATCTAAGTTCAATATTTGAAGGAAACGTATTCAAGAAAGTATTGAGCCTGTTCATAACAGCTGCAATACTAAAGCTTGCACAAGGTAAACACAAATCCAATTTATTACCACTTAAATTTGTTTTGCCTCTAAAATTAATTTTCCAAGATCTAGCCACCCCACCCCCACCCCAAAAGAGAAAATCCTAGATTATGGCTTGTTTTTTTGTATGTGCATGTACCACTTCTTCGAGTAAATTTTCTTTAGTTAAATGTAATCTTCATGTGTTCAGCTATTCTTGATGTAATTATGAGCTGGAAAGCAAGGCACAGCATGACACAGCATGTAAAGCTAAGATATGTACTGAAGGCGGTTTCAGCAGCTGCATGGGCGGTTGTGTTACCAATAACTTATGCGTATAGTTGGAAAAACCCTCCCAGTTTTGCTCAGACGATCAAGGATTGGTTTGGAAACAGCCCAAGTTCCCCTTCTTTATATATCATTGCAGTTTTGGTTTACTTGTCTCCAAATATGCTTTCGGGTTTATTATTTATTTTCCCGTTTATCCGCCGATATCTTGAGAGGTCAGATTACAAAATTATCAGGCTCGTAATGTGGTGGTCTCAGGTATTAAACATCTCATTTTCGTATATCGATAAGTTTATTCTGGTTTGGTTTTCTTTTATCTTTATTCACATGATATTATTTTCATGTCTTCTTTTGCCACAGCCTCGCCTCTATGTCGGCAGAGGGATGCAAGAGAGTACATTTTCTCTTTTCAAGTAAAACTTCTGTGCAATCTTTATCTTGGATGAATTTTATTTGGTTTTTCTTTTTTCCTCCCTTGGTTTTTAAAACATTTTTTTTATCTTTGACAGTTACACGCTGTTTTGGGTTCTCCTTTTAGCTGCCAAACTAGCATTCAGTTATTATATAGAGGTGATGCCTTGATTCCTATATTCATTCTTCCTTCATAAGATAGTTATTATTTGTTCCTTTTTAATATGTGTTACTTCTAATTGCGCAATGTTAAGTCAATTATTTAGCCAATAATTATCATTTTCTTTGGTTCTCCGTACTGCAGATAAAGCCTCTTGTCAGTCCAACTAAAGAAATAATGAAGGTTCAAATTAATAGGTATCAGTGGCATGAGTTCTTCCCTCGAGGTTGGTAGTCAATTCATATTCCTTAATCCACGTAATACGAATTTCTGTATTTTCTAACTTATCTTTCGTTATGTATATTTTGCAGCTAAGAACAACATAGGAGTAGTCATTGCTCTATGGGCTCCTATTATTTTGGTTTGTTCGGTTCTCTTTGAGTGATTCATTTCCTGAATTTCCTTTTGTGATTTAACCTTTTTTTTTAATTTGTATCTTGCAGCATTATCCTTACTTCTCCACAATATCTTATTAATTTTTTATCTTCCAGGTTTATTTCATGGATATACAGATCTGGTATGCTATTTTCTCGACAATATTTGGAGGTATATATGGAGCATTTCGTCGACTGGGAGAGGTTAGCTGGAGTTCCTGTGGGACTAAGAAGTTAATTTTGTTAAGTTGAACTTAATTTTCACCATTGATTTTTGTTTTAAGCTGATGCGCTTGGAATATCTATGTGCTTTCAGATTCGGACTTTGGAGATGCTTAGGTCTCGCTTCCAATCTTTGCCAGGTGCTTTTAATGCCTGCTTAATTCCTATTGAGAAGGGAAATAAGCTTAAGAAGGGACTCAAGGCCACATTTTCTCGAAAGTTTGATGAGGTTAATATATTTGTTTAACTCAGCATTGTGTGATTCTTATGTCATAATTACCTTTAATTAGTTTGTTAAATATTTTGGTAACTCTCCTAACTGCCACAGATCCCATCTAATAAAGAAAAAGAGGCGGCCAGGTTTGCTCAGATGTGGAACCAAATTATCGAAAGCTTTAGAGATGAGGATCTGATAAATAACAGGTACTAAATTGATGATGACTTGGTTATAATTCGTTGTTATAGGAAATAAATCAATTGATTTTGAGTTTTTCGACAGGGAAAAGAACCTATTGCTCGTTCCTTACTGGGCTGATCGTGATTTAGACCTTATCCAGTGGCCTCCGTTTCTATTAGCAAGCAAGGTAAGATAGATGAAAAGCTTTTTGTTTTCTTCTTTTAGCTTCTGAAATGAAAGGTGATTAGATATGACGTTTCCTATATGTAGCTTCCTATTGCATTGGACATGGCTAAAGATAGTAATGGGAGAGATCGTGAACTGAACAAGAGGTTGAATGCAGACATCTACATGCGCTGTGCTATTCGGGAATGTTATCTGTTATGTAAAAATATCATAAACTTTTTGGTTATGGGCGATCGTGAAAAAAAGTAAGTTTTGCATCTGATACAAATGATGGGAAATTATTTTTTTTGTCCTAGTATTTTATTTGACTTTTTCTTTCAGAGTGATAAACGAGATCTTCTCCAAAGTTGATGAGCACGCAGAGAAGGGTGATCTAATAGTTGAACTTACTATGAGTAACCTTCCTAGTCTTTACGATCAATTCGTGCAGCTTATTGAATACCTGGTATGCATGCCGAACTTGGAACTAACTTTGAATTGCATTTAAGAAATTCTTCCCCAAATCCTAAGAAAATCTTTTAAACCTTACAGAAAGAAAATAAAAAGGAGGACAAAGATCAGGTAGTAATTGTACTGCTCAACATGCTAGAGGTTGTGACCAGAGACATTATGGAAGACTCCGTTCCAAGGTAATGAATTATGTCAATAATCTCCTCACGGGTTTAAAGTAGTAAAATAACCTTAAGCTAACAAATTTATCTTCCACAGTTTGCTAGATTCTAATCATGGAGGTTCTTATGAATTGACGGAGGGCCTGGCCCCTCTAGATAAACAGTATCAGTTGTTTGGCAGTCTAAGGTTCCCAGTGATAGAAGAAACAGAAGCATGGAAAGAGAAAGTAAGTTCAACTGATTGTTGCTTAATGTACCTATTATTGTTTTTGTTTTTTAAGATATCTTTAATTATTGGGGAAAGAGACGTCGAACCCCGGACCAATTGTTCCGAGTCCGAAATGCTATGCCAACTGCACTAGTCTTCTTTGACACTTAATGTATTTGCTTGCGAATTCTAGTTCCTTTTTGGGTTTGGGTTATGTCACATGGGGATACGAGATATAAAATCTGATGACTAGGCTAGCTCATATATATGTGTGATGAAGAAAGTATTTAACTTGTCTGTATGAATCTTGTGTTCTCTTTAGATCCGAAGGCTACATTTACTGCTTACTGTCAAGGAGTCAGCAATGGATGTACCGTCAAATTTGGAAGCTCGAAGACGCATATCATTTTTCTCAAATTCATTGTTTATGGACATGCCCGAAGCTCCAAAAGTTCGGAACATGCTCTCATTTTCGTAAGTTTTCTTGGATCAACTCTTGCATGTTGGTATGCTTGCTCCATAAGCGATTTAGCTTAACCTGTCAGTAATCTCTTAATATCTTCTTCATCGCACATCTTACTTGGCTTATCCTTATATTTTACAGCACCTTGACTCCTTATTTCAACGAGGAGGTTCTTTTCTCCATAAATTCTCTGAAAAAACCTAATGAAGATGGCGTTTCTATACTTTTCTATTTGCAGAAGATTTTTCCAGGTACATTTCTCTCTTTTGTAGATTGATAACTTCACATTTTAGATACTTATATATTTTAATATACACTGCCGATCTGCACCTTCTTGAAACATCGTACAGATGAATGGGATAATTTTCTTGAACGGGTTGAGTGCGGCGGTGAAGAAGATCTCAAGGGAAACACAAGATTGGAAGAAGAACTTCGTCTATGGGCATCTTATAGAGGCCAGACATTAACAAAAACTGGTATAAGATTCACCGAGTTCGTGCTTGTTCTAGTCTTCAGAATGTTTGACTAATTATGTATTTTGTATTTCTTCTGATTAAGTGCGAGGTATGATGTACTACCGACAAGCTCTAGAACTGCAGGCATTTCTTGATATGGCAAAAGATGAAGGTGACCAAGGAAATACTATCTCGTTCTCTTCTTATACAGAATACTTGAATTATTATTGATTTCAATTGTCGCAATCATCCAGAATTGTTGAAAGGCTACAAGGCTATTGAATCGAGTACTGAGGAGCATCCAAGAAATGAAAGATCACTGCGGGCTCAATGTCAAGCTGTTGCAGACATGAAGTTTACCTATGTGGTTTCATGCCAACAATACGGTGTTCAAAAAAGATCAGGCGATGCTCGCGCAACTGATATTTTAAGGCTTATGACAAAGTATGTTGTTTGATCCATTTCATTTGGAATTGCCCGTTTTTCGTTTTCTTGGCATTAGATTAAATTTGTGTTGCAGGTATCCATCTCTTCGCGTAGCTTATATTGATGAGGTTGAGGAGACTATCAAAGATAAATCAGATAAATCTAGAAAGATGGTCGAAAAGGTGTATTATTCAGCTCTTGTGAAGGCTATACCAAAGTCTGTTGATGACACTTCTGAGACAGATCAAAAGTTAGATCAGGTAATAAACTTTTATACACAGAGACGGTGATATCAACTCCTTATATAATTAAGAATATGTGCAAGTTAGTATCCAAAATTCTAGGGGTTAAGTTTCCGGTGCTCTGGTTCAGAGCATAACTTTTCTTATTAATCTAACACCTTAATATTCTCTTGCCTAGGTTATTTATCGGATAAAACTTCCAGGGGATGCAATATTAGGTGAAGGGAAACCAGAAAATCAAAATCATGCTATTATCTTCACACGGGGCGAAGGTTTGCAGACCATAGATATGAACCAGGTATTTACCAGAACTTTTGAGATTTGTTTAGAATATTGTAAACCCTTTTGTGATTATCATGTTAATTGTCTACTCGATAGGATAATTATATGGAAGAAGCCTTCAAAATGAGAAATTTACTGCAAGAGTTTCTTAAAAAGTATGGGGTGAGGAATCCAACAATACTGGGACTGCGGGAGCACATATTTACTGGAAGGTATCTGGATAGTTCTTGTTTTACTAACACGCCTAATTTGGTGGTCCCCGTGCTGTCAAAAAAAAAAAACCTGGCTCCTAAACTTCGATTTATTTATTTATTCCAACACACTATTATTGCAGTGTCTCTTCACTTGCATGGTTCATGTCCAACCAGGAAAACAGCTTTGTTACCATTGGCCAAAGACTATTGGCCAATCCATTGAAGTAAGACTTCAGCTTTATGGCTTCTCTAACTAGTTCATGTTCTCTTCTCCTATAAAAAAAAATCTTGCCTGGCCACAACGCCTTTGTTTTAGCTTGAATTCTTGATATGTTTTACTTTTCTCTAATTCTGAAGTCAATTTTCACCTCGCTTTATGACATATCTCTTATTCTGGTGATGTATGAGATGGGGGTCGATAATTCAATGACGGGGCAGTGCACATAAACTGTTGGGACATACTAGTAATTCGTTGGAGTGCTAAATCTGGCCGCATTGTTCTTTTGGTAGTTGTTCTTCATATGACTAGACTTTTCACGTAGCATTTTCTAGAGAACTCTCACTTGACCTAAATTCATCTCTTATACATGGAAGAGGTCACGGGATCTCTTCGTTTGTATGAGGAGGTCACGGGATCTCTTCGTTTGTATGAGGTCAACTAAGTCAAATAAGTTTAATTCAAAGTTATGCATCGTATTTCAATAAATGTTTCTCATTTATTTAGCAAATTACAGTAAGGATCTACTTACACTAATAGGATATGTTGCGATTTGTTTTCTTGAGGTGATTTGCCCTTTTTTTTTTAAATATATCTTTTTTTTTCTTCCAGAGTTCGTTTCCATTATGGCCACCCAGATGTGTTCGATAGATTATTTCACCTTACTCGAGGTGGAGTCAGCAAGGCTTCCAACGTCATCAACTTAAGTGAAGACATATTTGCAGGCATGAACAAGTCTTTTAATTATTTTAAAAATCAATTCTATGTAAGTGGCCTTGCGATGAATTATGAATTGAATTTCTTTGTGTTCCTCAACTTTGCATTTCTGTCCAGGTTTCAATTCTACATTACGTGGTGGTAACGTCACTCATCATGAATACATACAAGTTGGTAAAGGTAGGGATGTCGGTCTTAACCAGATCTCACTCTTTGAGGCGAAGATAGCCAATGGGAATGGCGAGCAGACAATGAGCCGTGACGTGTATAGACTTGGTCACAGATTTGATTTCTTCCGAATGTTGTCTTGTTATGCCACCACTGTCGGGTTTTATTTTAGTACCTTGGTAATTACACAAGTTTATTTCTTCTTATAAATTTCAATTATTATTGTGCAATGTTTTAAAATATTTTTTAGCTAGTTTATTATCTGATCTATCGAGCATCCTTTTTGGCAGATAACTGTGATTATCGTCTATGTATTTCTCTATGGTCGGTTCTATCTCGTCCTCAGTGGTCTTGAAGACAGTTTAAGTGACCATCCAGCAATTAAGAACAATAAACCTCTTCAAGTAGCTCTTGCTTCTCAGTCTTTCGTGCAGATCGGCCTTTTAATGGCCTTGCCTATGATGATGGAGATTGGACTCGAGAGAGGCTTTCGTAATGCATTAACTGATTTTCTTCTGATGCAACTACAATTGGCTCCCGTATTTTTCACTTTTTCTTTGGGAACAAAGACCCATTATTACGGAAGGACCTTGCTTCATGGTGGTGCTAGGTATAGAAGTACAGGTCGTGGGTTTGTCGTGTTTCATGCTAAGTTTGCCGTCAACTATAGGCTATACTCGAGGAGCCATTTCGTGAAAGCAATTGAATTGATGACGCTACTTCTCGTGTACCACATATTCGGTAAAGCATATAGAGGGGTCGTTGCGTATATATTGATAACTGTTTCCATTTGGTTCTTGGTCGGAACGTGGCTTTTTGCTCCGTTCCTTTTCAACCCTTCCGGATTTGAATGGCAAAAGATTGTTGATGACTGGACTGATTGGAATAAATGGATAAACAACCGCGGGGGAATTGGTGTACCGCCGGAAAAGAGCTGGGAATCTTGGTGGGAGAAAGAACAGGAGCATCTTCGTCACTCTGGGAAGCGTGGTATTATAGTTGAAATTTTATTGTCCATACGATTTTTCGTATATCAGTATGGCCTCATATATCACCTGTCGATCACAAAGAATCACCAAAGTGTTCTGGTATGTAGTTCATTTCCATCTGTATATGAAATGAATGCTTTCTATCTGTTTTAGTTTATTTCTCCTTATTGTTGCTCCGGACCTCGTTTTTCTTCTTTTTTCAGGTTTACGGTCTATCATGGGTAGTGATCTTTGCGATATTACTCATCATGAAGGTGAGTTTCATGTTTCTCATGCCGTGTCTTGATTTTGAGTCTCTTCATCGCGTCGCACTTTGTATTTTAGACTTGATATGAGTACTAATCAAATTAGTAGATTTTTCTTTTACCCTTTTTGTTTTTCTTTCAATACGTAAAATAAAAATAATCGAACTTTGTAGGTTATATCAGTTGGGAGGAGGAAACTCAGTGCAGATTTTCAGCTAGTGTTTCGTTTTATCGAAGCGCTTATATTTCTCTCATTTCTCGCTGTACTGATTACCCTCATCGCGCTTCCTCACTTGACGTTTCAAGATATCATAGTTTGCCTTCTCGCATTTATGCCGACTGGATGGGGAATGCTCCAGGTTAGTATCTATCTTTCTACCTTCGTCTCTGCTTCCTTATCTATTAGGCCTCTTTTGTATTCTTTTATCAGTCTAAATTTTTCTTTGTTGGGTTTCCCCATTCCCTTCCCTTAAATCTGGAAAACAAAAAAAAAAAGATTGCTCAAGCGCTGAAGCCTTTGGTTCAATTAACCGGATTCTGGGGATCAGTTCGGACACTTGCACGTGGTTATGAGATTATAATGGGATTGTTACTATTTACTCCGGTTGCATTCTTGGCTTGGTTCCCGTTTGTTTCTGAGTTCCAGACTCGAATGTTGTTCAACCAAGCATTTAGTCGAGGTCTGCAGATTTCGCGTATCCTTGGTGGACCGAAGAAAGATCGTTCTTCCAGCAACAAAGAGTGATGCAATCTGCATTTTGGTACAATTGATGTTGTATAAGTCCCTGCATTGTTGGTGCTGTAAATATAGTTGGGTGCTGTCACGGGTCACAAGTCTTAGCACTTGAGACGCCCGCCATGCCCCCTGTGCGAAGTCACGGCCGACCCGTGACAGTACCCTGTATATATAGATACACTCTTTAGATCTTATAGTGAAGTGAAGTATAAACATATTTTACAAGTGATTTTATATAGAAAAGATTATAGTCAGCTTGGACAATGAAATCTCAGGCTTCTTTTTACTTCTTGTTTTCAGATGGTAAGAATTATTTGTTCTCGTTTCATGTCTTGTTCCTTGTCCCGTCAATAAAAAAATTGACATTCGTTAAATTTTTAATTTAAAAAAGTATAACTCAAAAGAAATAGTTAAATTTACGTGGGAAAAATTAAGATATGTCAAGTTCTAATTGATGGGACGGGAACGAGATAAAATGGGAACCGAAACGTTTTCAAAACAGAAAAGGAAAATACGTTGATTTCCTACAATAACCCTGATATTATAAATAAATTACATCATCTTTATTAAAATATTTCACATGGTGGTGTAATTTAATTTATTCAATATCAATATTAATACATTTTACATATCTTATACTTACTTCATTCTCATTTAATTGTCATTTAGGAAATATATTTGTATAAAAACTAATTGTCATTTATATATCTTTTATTAGGTGTCAATAATTTATTCTAATTATAAATTCAACATATCTTTTATTAGAAAAGTGAAAGAGAAAGAGGAAGGAAGGGGTATTATTGGAATTATGGTGGAAATATTATTGTTTGTTTGAGTTTCTTAATTTTTTCAAAGTGTCTTAACTGACCTATATTGGGAAATGAAGGGAGTAGTATAATTGCCTTTTTTTAAATCGTACTTTTCTTATTTTATATTGATAGACAAATAAATATTATCTTCATATAAAAATATTTCTTATGTAATGACAAAGTAAAATAAAACAAATTGTGTATGAATGATCTCTAATAAATAATTTACTAAAGAAAATATAATTAAACAAATAATATGAGAATAAATATACTATTTAGAATTAAATGTTTATTTTACTATTTTTTTGATTTTTTAATTAGAATTAGGAAAAACGTCGGTCCCCAACTAATGCTCCATACTTGTCTCAATTATTCAGAATTCGATTGGTTGATATCTCCTCAAATTATATTTTTTCAACAGTCATCATTCACATACGTAACGAACTGTGAATAATTAAAATAAATATAGAACACGCTCGTAGTAAATTCTGAATAGTTGAATAAGCGTGAGACATCAATTGTAGACACAGTTCCCTCACAACTCTACTCATCTTTTTCTTCCCTCGTCTGTTGAATTAACAAATTTTGACGGTTAAGATTGATTTAAAATGAACACATATTTCGAATCTGGCAAATTAGCATCCCAGGTCCAAAATCTATTTACGATTTTTACGAAAGGTCAAAAAACAATGTTTTTACACATTTCCATCCAAAAACAATTTACAATTGGTGGAGTCCATCCTTCTGTTCTGTCAAAAATTGGGTTGGTCAATTGTTAATTTAAATTTTGAAGTTAGTCAACTCTTTTTGTCACGCCCCGTAACCGGGA
Organism: Vinca major; assembly: GCA_028566175.1. Classification (NCBI taxonomy): domain Eukaryota; kingdom Viridiplantae; phylum Streptophyta; class Magnoliopsida; order Gentianales; family Apocynaceae; genus Vinca; species Vinca major. The sequence continues at coordinate 3,708,124 of JAOWBF010000039.1, forward strand.
AATGACCTGGCAGCGTTCCGTTTTGCCAAACGGAACACAGAACCCATAACATAAAACTTATACATGCATCAACGGAAGCTATAAAACATTCTAAGAAATAAAACCTGAAATAGTATATATAAAAACTT
>JAOWBF010000039.1:3795150-3807486 GCA_028566175.1 Vinca major
CCATTTAGTTTGCCACAACTCCTATTCAGAAAGCTTTTTGTTCCGCATGGTGCAGACCAAATTTTAATCCTTGAATATAAAATTTAACGAGATTCTTTGAGCATTCATCTCTTTTGAAAGCTTATTAAATAAAACATGTGTATAACATATAAGAACTAATGTTAGACAAACACGTGTCTAACATGTGTTTTCATGCATAAAAATGAAATCTAAACAATCTATTTTTTAATTGACACTAAAAATTTATTTTACACGTGTAAAAAAAGTTACGCATTCTGCAATTTAACCTGCGGCATTTAGTCAAGCAGCAGCCACGAGGTCAAACTCAATAATAATAATTAAAAATAAAAAGAGAAAGAAAAAAAAAACAGCAACTGGCCTCTGCTTAGAAAGTTCTACTCAGCTCTCTTTTCAACTTTCATGGCCTTTCTCTGAAAAACTCCCATCCTTCCATGACCACCTCCACTCGCCACCATACCTGAAACTCTCGGAAACATAAAAACCCTAATTCCTTTCACCACCGCCGTCAAATTCCATCGATAAATCCACCGATTATCCAAAAATGGCTACTACTAAACGAACACTACCGATTCTCAAACAACTTTTATCAAACACCTCTCCTTCCCCATCCGTACAAGATCTCCATCCCCTAATCTCAACCCGATCCATCACCTACATGCCTCGTCCCGGTGACGGCGCACCACGCGCCGTCACTCTTATACCTGGTGACGGAATCGGACCTTTAGTTACCGGCGCCGTTGAACAAGTCATGGATGCAATGCACGCGCCTGTTTTTTTCGAGAAATATGATATCCATGGTGATATGAAGAGCGTTCCTCAGGAAGTATTCGAATCGATCCGTAAGAATAAGGTTTGCCTTAAAGGAGGATTGAAGACTCCAGTCGGCGGTGGTGTTTCGTCTCTTAATGTCCAGCTTAGGAAAGAACTTGATCTCTATGCTTCGCTTGTTCATTGCTTTAATCTCCAGGGATTGCCTACTCGCCACCAGAATGTTGATATTGTTGTGATTAGGGAGAATACTGAAGGCGAGTACTCTGGTCTTGAGCACGAAGTCGTTCCTGGCGTCGTCGAAAGCCTTAAGGTAGTATAATTCAGTTAATCTTTTTGCTTGTTTTTAACTCAGTTAACATTGTAGCTAGTTTTTAGTTCAGTTAATTCAATTAATCTTATAGCTAGTTTTTAATACATTTGATCTTATATGCATTTTTTAATTTCAAAACACCGTGTTTGTTTAGAGGATTGTTACTGGGTTATTCATTTTCCTTTGGTTGTATTCATGCTCAGAAATTGATTGTAAAAGACTAGGTCTAAGTCTCACGCTCAAAAAGTGTGAGGGAAGAAAAGGGAAAAAAGTATATTAGGGGATCATTGGAGCAAATTTAGAATTTAGATGACCGAGAGATATAGAGTTCCCCAATACATGAAACTTAATTGCATGGTGGTTGTTGTTGGAGTATAATTCAATAATTCTGAATGAGAAAGGCTTTGTCTTTTATGTACCACTGGATGGGGCTTTGATTAAGTCATATGAAGGCTTATAGTGTGATGGAGTCCTAAAAGGAAACTACAGAGTCCAGACAACACCCTTGTTGAAGTGTATTAGGGCTGGTTTCTTTTATACAAACGTGAAATAAGATTTGCATAGCATTTTGTTGTTCCATCCCTTCCCATGTTGATATGGGGCTTGCTTTATAATGTTCAATACCCAGTTTTGACTGGTTATGAAGAATAAATGTTCAGCATAGTTGAATTAGGAATGGGATAATTTGGAAGGAGAATATTAGGGATATCTAATCAAGTAGACTCTTGTGGATTAGATATCTTTTGGACATGTATGATGGAATAGCTCAACAGGCTTCCCTTTGTTTTTTAGATCGCAGTGTTCAAAATTATATTTCATTATCTTTCTTTAAAAATTCATGTTATTCTAGTCGCTCTTATATGCCAGCTTTTTGTACTGTGTAAATTCTGTTTTTATTTAAATTTTATATTGTTTACTTTGAATTAATTGTGGTATCATCTTTAAGATTGCATATGTGAAGTTGAATGCTCCTGTAATTAGTTGATTTACTAGGAAGAAACTCGTAAATCTTTCCTCTTGGCATGCAAACTCACTTAGCCACGCTCAAAATCTAAGAACTAAGTAGAGGCAAAATCAACCTGAATATCCATTGAAAGAAAAAAGAACACTATCTGGGAAGGTTGATAAAATGCTCTGGCATCTCAAATGCACCTGTAGGAAATATTAGTAGGTTTCTGATCAATTGTATGTGATGATGCATTGATGCCAAATAGACACTTGTGAAATTACAGTTGATACATAACTTGTTCTGCAGCAAACAGTTTATTATGTTAACACCCCACCCCCCAAATTAAAATGTTTATGATTCTGGAAACTCTCTTTCTCATTTAGCCATCCTGCTAGGTGATGACAAAGTTCTGCTCGGAACGTATTGCTAAGTATGCCTTTGAGTATGCATATCTCAACAATCGCAAGAAAGTTACTGCTGTCCACAAAGCCAACATTATGAAACTTGCTGATGGTCTATTTTTGGAATCCTGCCGTGAGATTGCTAATAAGTACCCAAGTATCAAATATAGCGAGATTATTGTGGACAATTGCTGCATGCAACTTGTTTCAAAGCCTGAGCAGTTTGATGTTATGGTATGGAACGATCACATCTTTCTATTATTCATTAAAGTCGTTTCAAAATAATGCATATCATTGTGGATGTCTCTTATTTATAGGACCATAAAAGGGCACAGCTATATGTGGTGCTGTCTAAGCTGTGTACTGTTTTTATTGATACTGATGTCTTTGCTCAATCATATTGACTGATTGCTCGTTAAGGATTACATTCTGTTATTTCTTGGTTCTGACTTGAGAAGATAATAAAGATTGATGTTAATCTGTTACGAGACTTGGTTGCAACTATTTAGCAATAAGCAATTTTTTAGAGTCTCATCATTTGGTAGAAATAAATAGATTCGGGAAGAGGATGGATTAATATGAGCAACCATTTCTGATCTAGAGTTGAAATCAAATCTATATCTATCTGAGTTGAACCTCCATGTGATTTTGCTCAATGTGGTGAAATTTTGCTTGGGTTGCAATTGATTTCGAACTTAGCTCATTTTTTAGATCGGTCTTCCCTTTTTTAATCTCTGCAAAAGTTGATTTTTCTTTAGAAATCCTTATTTTTTTATTTTAAATTTTGAACAATCCGTTTAATTTGTATCCTTATTGGAAGTTGGAATTTAGACTTACCTGATTGATTAAATTTCTCTTCATTTTCTCTCTTACTTCTAATACATCAGCTGAAATAGTACTAGAACATATTCTGTCATCAGTTTGAGTGATAATGCGAATCATCTAATACTTGAAACCTTGATCTTGCCTTGTTTAGTTTAAATTTACTACCCTGAAAATAGCCCCACTGTTTCGGTAATGATGCTATTGGAGTAATAACTGATGTTTTTACATATTCCTTATCATTCTTTTGCAGCCAAAATTTGTGAAATTAAAATAAAGCTCATAGATTATAAGTTATTTGACAATTATGGGATCAAGTTATTCTGCATATTTGTTATTACGCCTTGTGCTATATTTGATTGGTTCATTCAAATTCATATTAGGTCACCCCAAATCTCTACGGGAACCTTGTGGCAAATACTGCTGCTGGTATTGCTGGAGGCACGGGTGTTATGCCTGGAGGTACTGTTATTTCAAAGCTTTCTTTCGTTGATCTTTTGAAAGTGTGGCTTTCTAAAGTATCCTTTGACTTACCTGAAATACCTTTTTCCGCTTTTAGATTAACATGATTCAAAATAGTCAACTCCTCAGGTGCCTGATCACTTCTTTTGACTTATTATAGGCAACGTCGGGGCTGATCATGCTGTTTTTGAGCAAGGCGCTTCAGCTGGAAATGTGGGAAATGAGAAGGTACTGGAGCAAAAGAAGGCTAACCCAGTGGCCTTGCTTCTTTCATCAGCCATGATGTTGAGACACTTGCAGTTTCCTTCATTTGCTGATCGACTAGAAACTTCAGTGAAGCGTGTAATAGCAGAGGGTAAATGCAGGACTAAAGATCTCGGTGGAGATTGCACGACCCAAGAAATTGTAGATGCCGTCATCGCAAATCTTGATTGACCTTTGAAAGTCGCCTTCTAATTTGATGGATAATCGGCTGCAAAAATATCATTCGTGTCCAAAGATTTACACGACTCTTGTATCAAATTTTGGGGCTTTCTTACTTTTGTTTCTCTGCTGCACGGCACGTCAGAGAACATGCTATTCTTTGAAATAATTTTTGCAGATCTTTTGTTGAGGAATTATTCCTATTACAATAAGAATCAAGTAACAAGCAATACCAGGTATATGTTTGGTAGAATCCTATTTCATTGCTTCAAGTTGGTACAATGTTGTATGCTTCCAACTCGCTCTCTTCATTTCTTGGTGTATACATGGTGAGGCTCACCAATCCTTGATTTCTATTTCGTTCGATAAATTCTCCTAGTTTTCAAATGACGGGATAGTGTTTTGTTTGAGATTTTTGTTCCGAGCTTCGGAAAAAGTAAATTGTTTATGAGAGGTATAGAAAAAAAATTTCATTCTGAAATCTTGAGATTGGAACTGTAGAAGTCTATTTGTAGTAGTGCTACGTCCACGAGCCGCCCATATAAAAAGATAGATTGTTCTTGAAAGCTGACAATGTTATGCCTAAAAAAGGAAAGGTGACAACGATTTATTGATATTGCCAAATACAATGTCAGTTTGAAAATTCTCCAAACCTGACAAATGCTCTTCCCAATTTCGTTATTATCCGCCATCAGCAAAAGGCGATAAGCCACAAGTTTACGACTTTAACTTTTTCTTAAAAAGTAAAAGCAAAATTTTTACACGACAATTAAACGAGAATGGAAGGAGTATACCATAAGGTTTCCTAAGAGAAAAATCTTGGAGGTTCATTACCTCGTACATGAATTGGTCGTAAGCTGAAGAAGAAATCAAATTCCAGGCTTGTCTGAGGAGATGGAAAAACGGATAGGCATAATTGGAGGTGGTATTAGCGGTCTTCTTGCCTGTAAATATGTAGTATCAAAAGGTTATTCACCAATCGTCTTCGAATCCAGGGACAACATTGGAGGGGTTTGGACCAAAACCTTGGAGACAACTAAGCTTCAGACTCCAAAATAACTCTACCAGTTCTCAGATTTTCCATGGTCGCCTTCGGTCACTGAAGAATTTCCTAATAAATTTCAAGTCTTGGAGTATCTTCAGGACTATGCTCTTCACTTTGATTTGCTCCGTTACATCAGATTTAACAGTATAGTTACTAGTCTCAGGTATGAAGGACCGCCGGATTCTGAGATGGAATCCTGGACGTTGTGGGGTGGCACTGGCGAGCCGTTTGGTCCCGGAGGGAAGTGGATTGCTTCGGTTCAGGACTCCCACAGCCTTTCCATTGAGGTATGCTCTCCAACACTTAGTTCATGTTCCTTAAGTGGAATCGTGCAAATGCCTTATGGTTTGGAAAATTAGGAATTGGATATGACCTATTCCCTTTCTAACATATTTTCTGAGTCCTACTAGTAAGTTTAATTCTTTGACAGTTACGAGAAGGGTACGGGTCAAGGATCAATGATCAGGTCCATAACCCAAGTTCCAATATGGCCTCACAGGTTCACCAAATCGACTTCGTGATCCTTTGTGTTGGAAGATTTAGTGATGTCGCAAACATGCCAGAGTTTCCACCTGGAAAGGGCCCTGAAGCATTTCATCATGGCAATGTCATCCACTCCAATGATTACTCTAACATGGACGATGCTGCCGCTGCTGAGTTTGTAAGAGGAAAGCGAATTGCAGTTGTTGGATTTCAGAAATCCGCCCTAGATATTGCAATGGAATGCTCACAACCCAATGGTGCGACCAATTGTACACGCCACAAGCCTCATTCACAATATCTGCGGCCCCTACATGCAAATGTAAGGCAACTGTGCATGTAGGGGCCGCTGATATTGTGAATGAGGCGTGAGACCAAAACCATTTTAGATACAGTAGTATGAAATCTTGTGTGTTTGGTTGCAGATGTTGAATGTCCATGCACAGTGTTATACAGGACTAAACACTGGACCATACCCGATTACGTTCCCTGGGGAATTCCCTTATCTTATCTTTACCTAAATCGATTCTCAGAGCTTTTAATCCATAAGCCTGGCGAAGGATTTCTGTTAAGTTTCCTTGCAACCCTGCTTTCGCCTTTGGTAAGTAGTAATAATTCTTCTTTGGAGATCTAAGAAATTAGCACAAAGTATGACAAATATTTTGTAATAGTAATCATTGCAGCACTAATTAGATTAACATAATTAATTTCTCATCATTTGACAGAGATGGGGATTTTCAAAATTTGTTGAAATCTACATAAAAAGGAAACTTAGGCTGGACAAATTTGGTATGGTGCCTGATCATAGTTTCTTGAAGCAAGCAAGTTCTTGTCTGGTCCCCACTGTCCCAGAGGGGTTCTACAAGAGAGTGGGAAATGGAAGCATCCATCCAACTCAAGAAAGCTCCAACTTTTGGATTCTGCAGAGAAGGGATTTTGATAGAAGGTGAATTTGAGCCTCTGAAAGTTGATCTGGTAATACTTTGCACTGGTTTCAGAAGTTTTGACAAGCTCAAAGATGTTTTCGAATCTCCCAAATTCAAGGACTTCATTTTTGGATCAGAGAATTCTACTGTTCTATACAGGTTATCTCTTAATCACTTTTAACAAATTTGGAATCGTCTGTCTCACTACCTGTTTTATTTCGATCTTAATCTTAAAAAACCTGTCACGTGTATCACTTTTTCTCTTTAGGGAGAACTAGGAGGTGGGTAGGTATCGATTGGCCCGATCCCACCTTCCCAGGGACGAAGACAGGGCTGGGTAGGGACAGTTGTCCCCGGAATTTTTTAAAAACCCTACTAAATATAGTAAATTTTATATATAGTTCGAAATATTTGATCAAATTCGTCCACAACATTTTTTTGCAGTTTTTATATGTAGTTGTTTGTGCATTACTAATGTTCTGGATGCTGAATGAAAGAAGCATGGTGATGTGCACATAAATCAAAATGGTTTTTGGGTCTGCCTTCTCTGATGCCTTTTGGATTTGATTTGAGGGCATGATTCTATAGCAAACGCGACGGTGAAGAATCTCAATGAGCTTCCAAGATAGCAGCCACTGAAAGTGGAGACCGCAAGAAACATTGATGAAGTATTCCTCAAAACTTCAGGAAAATACAAAAACTAGAGGGCCCAAACTTGCATCATAACAAATCATCAAGATAGCTGATTGTGATTACTTACAGTCCGAGGAAAAGCAGTTCTTAGCGCTGCAAGTCTCCTTTCACTGCCATAAATCTCACCAGATGCAATATAAATTTGCGTATTGTTGTCAAATGCCAATGCTCTCAAAATCAAAGCTGCCTCCTCCGGGGTAAGAGGACACAAACCCTGGGATCTCTTTGCTTCAGATATTATCTCTTTCTCCTTCCACCAAGGGAATGCATATCTAACCACACAGCACGGACAAAAAAGATTAGTTAGTTTGTATTAAATGAGATGACTGCCCCGACTATTGTCATAATGTATGGGCATATGCAGTGTAGATAGACGGAACAACCATGTCTCGATGCTTAAAGTGAAGAAATATATTCTTGAGCATATATTTACCAGCATTCATCAACTTCAACATGTGATTACCTGAGTCGTTTGAGCTCCTCAGCTTCTTCCGCAGAGCAACCATGGGTACAACCCGAAAAAGCCAGCATGTCCATTTCATATCTTAGATGCAATGCCAGATATGTTCCTTTACCATGAAGAATATGGACCAACTTCTGTCCCAGAGCCTCGATCTGAGGTGTGAACTTGAGCGCTTGAAAAATGACACGACATCTAAATTTCTGAAGATAGAGAGGAATCCCATTGTTTGCCAGTCGCGTATCAGTTCTATTAAAATGTATCACCTTGTACTTTCCATATAAAGGAAGAATCTGCAATCCAAATCAAAGACAACAGACAATCATGGTTATTCATTGCATTATGATATCAATAGAAAGACAGAACTGGAATAGCAATAAACGAAATTAATCTATTAAACCATCTGGTAGCAAGTTTTTAATTTGTATAACATGACCAATAAAATGATGGAAGGTGCAAAGTCTCTTACTTTTCTCTTTCAACTAAAGAAAATTATTACTCCCTCCATCTCAGAATATAGTTAACATTTGGGTTTTTCAACAGATTGTGAAATTCCTATAACCAATAAAATTCAAAGTCAATATATCCTCATTAACTACTACTTGGAAATTGGAATAACGGTTAGAAGAAGGAAGGGATAATGGTAAAAATGGTAAAAGTTCTTTCAAGTGTTCATTGATATTGCAAATGTAACTCTTATTTTGGGGGAAATTAAAGTCCAAATGTTAACGATATTCTGCGATGGAGGGAGTATTTAACAGTTTAATCATCTGCCAATACTTGCTTATAATCAGAAAACACATGAATCACCTCTTCTATGATTCAGAAGCTACCGCAATATGAAGGAGAGATTAATGATTCATGTAATTCAAACATAGAGACCCACATGCATCATAAGTTCCCCAGTCTCGAAATAATCAGTTTATAGGTCTCTTCTGGTAAGACTGACTAGGTAGTGACGAAGGTAATACGAATATCAGAAATTAGTGATAACCTTAAAAATTTTGCAAAATGCAGACCAAGATTTTCATTGTTTCAAGTGTATGAAGGACCTATTATTGTTTATATGATGAAAACATTCAAACCTGTTCCAAATAGTATTTTTCATTTGACCAGCTAACAGGAGACATTTCTAGTGTTTGGTATCCGTATCTCCTTGCGAACCTCTTTGGCAACCTTTTAATTATTCGAACTTCATCTCTTAATGAATCAATGAAGTGCCTCACATCGAATATATCCTCGAAGTTACTGCAAGTAAAAAAGCAGAGGTTTAAGCAGCAAAAATTGGAAACTAATACAACTACCATTACGTAATTATAGAATTACCTAGGATCAGACCAGAATGATTTCTTATCAAGCTCTGGGACCACCAAAGTGAGATTTAGTAGCCGAGCAATTGTCACCATGTCACAAATCTGTCATTCCAAGTTGGCTACATCAGTCCATGTGGAAGTAAGAAGACAACAAACAACGAAGCTTAAGAAGATATACAAACCGCAGCCCTCATTTGATTCAAGCCGCCATTGCAAGAAACCTTAAGAAAACCATTACTTGTATAATTCCCTGCAACATAAAGTTTAATGTCTCATTTTCTGATATTTTGTATATGAAAACATTAGGATGATCCGTGGATGTTTCAGTATTCACATCAAGATGATCAAAGCAAAAACTGGTATGAGATTATTACTTATGTGTACTCACAGTATCTCAGTAGAGGCAGATAGGGAACTATTGAAAAGGGTAAATTTTATTGACGGGAATGAATATTTAACCAGCTATGATAACTATATCAGCGCGTGAATATGTATTTTTGGTCTAAAAAGCCCCTAAAATTCTATACGAAGTTTGTAAAACTTTAAGTAGCCTATATGTTTTAACTTTTAATGCCGAACCCTGATCGTGTAAAGATGCTATAGTAGTTTTGAAACTTCCCAAAATGATGTATCAAGACATCAAAAGTCAAATAATGAAACCGATACTTCCTCTGTCCCAGATTAGCTGTGTCCCGAAACTTACATTTGCATTTTCAATTTTTCCAACATCATCCTAACATTTATTAATTCAACAAACACAAAAATCATTGTATTCAAAGTTTTAATATGGTTTTTGGTCATTGGACTCATACAACTAACAAAACTAATCATCACCTTAATCTGCTTGAAAGTTGATTTAGGACAACTATTTTGGCACCAGGGGAGTATAAAGAAATACAAAATAGGAGAACAACTCGGAGGGTTAGGACACAGTTCCAATGCAGCCCATGTCTGAACGATACAAGACATGAACATAGGCCTTTCCTAGTTGGGTTAGTCTATGCTTATTATTTTGATGTACCGATATGATAACAGATTAACAGAAACTAAATTTTAATTATACAACAATCTGTCTCCATTACATGGTTTCTCTGAAGAAGTAGTTCATAGTAGAAATGGGACACTTAAAAATACCAAGATCCAAAAGGCGCACTTTGAATATAAAATATTATATATGTTTCGTAGCATATGAATTTTGATAAATATAATAATAAATAAACAGAAATAACATAATTAAATTAAAAATTGGAAGACTAATGTCTAATCATCATAATCTTTTGAGATTATGAATCTCAAGAGAAATGTCTTGTGCCTAATCAACTTTCTCTATATTTCTCCTATAGTTCCTATACATGTTTTCCTTTCCTCCAAGAAAAGAAAAACTGTAATCCTCTTGCTCCTCTCTTCACTATCTCAAAAAAGTAAAAACTACTCATCTGATCTTGTATGTCATTAGCAATTAAAAGAAAAAAGAAAAAAAAAGGCCAAGGAATTTCAAGTTAAATAAAAGGATAAAGAATGCCAACTCCTATGCACGTCCTACACTCTATTTTATTTTCTAAAATAAATATTAAGGTGTAGGCAAATACAAGAAAAAAAGTACTTTTGAGTTTTTTTTTGGACCTCCCAAATGATTAATTACACCTGGAGCCTTTTCTTCAAGGCGCGCGCCTCCCTGATTTGAGGCATGCCTAAGATGTTGAGACGTTATCCCTCGAGCCTGAGGCGTGAGCCTTAACAACACGGATCCAAATTGCAGTTGCAAATTATAATCCCCGACCAGATTGCTTTTCATGTGCTCACAAACATGTTGGGTTTTGACCCATATTTACTAGATTACTAATTAGATATTAATTAGGATAAAATTAGTAATAAGGTAAATTACTAATTAGGTGGATTCCTAATTGGATACTAATTAGTTTAAGAATTAGTAATGAGACGAATTACTAATTATGTGAACTCCTAATCCATTTAACAAAAGGTTTACTACTATATATGTGTCTCTTATATGGTTTGGAGTAGTAAGGCGAGGGGAAACTAATGGATTGGAGGAATCTCCATTGTATTCTTGTTTCTCCATTATAATGAGATTATGCGGTCGCCTTACCTGTGGATGTAGGTCAATTGACCTAACTACGTAAATCATTGCGTCCCTTCATTGCCTTGCCTTGTCATGTTTTGTTTGTGGGATAGAATTGGGAGGGGATTAATTTCCTATCAAACATAAGCATTTAATACATCAAATTTGTGCCTCAAGATATCATATTCAACAAGTCTGGATTCAACCTTATGCACCTTGTCAAGTAATTCAGGGGTTTGAAGAGATAAAGCATCAAACGATAAAAGCTCATTCTCTTGTTCACTTTTTTGTTTGTGTAAGAGGCAAGAAGTTCCTTAAATTCTACTTGCATACAAGATCTTTCTTATAGTGACCAAGCAAGTTTTTCACATATAATTTTGTTCTTCTTGGCCATCTTCTTCAACTCAACATATAAATCACTTAATAGCACATAAGGATCATCATCACTATCATAATCACTATCTAGAGGTGATCACTATCTAGAGTTGAATTTGAACATATTACCTCATTACTCACGGATGTGGGACTTTGGATCGCAAGTTGATCTTCTTCATTAATTAGTCCAATGAGGCACTTTGAGTAGTCTTTTGTAGAGTCATCTTGGATGGATAAATTTGAGTTTCTTGATGAACTCTCTGCATTTATTTTTGTCTTTGGCACATGACTATTTTCTTCGAGTCTTAGCCCGTTTTTGCTATTTGTTGGGGTTCATGTCTTCATTGTGAAGCTTAGATTGTTTTGAACATGCAAGAAGACTTTGAGAATCACTTGGTACCTTTTGCAAAGGTCCTTCATCGTTAATGTGATTTCTCAAGTGGCAAGTGTCTGCACTAGGATCAACATTTTCAATATTACAACAACATGAATGATTCTCATAAGAGTCAAGCAAACAATAGCAAGAATCGTATAACCTATGAAGATCATGCCTTAAGCTATCTATATGAAAATGATCAATGGAGGTGCAAGATGCAATATAAAAAGCATTGTAAGCGTAAAGATCTAAATCACTTCTCAAATTTTTAATACCATCAATAAAGGAGTTTAGAGAAGGTAAGTTCAATACCTTATTGTAAGCCCTAAGGGCGAACAAACTCGGTTTTTGATAATGGATAAACATTTGATGTTGTGACTAATGTCTTATATCTTTGTGATAGAATATCGAAACTCGTTGTGGAAGCTC
>JAOWBF010000039.1:3807586-3822872 GCA_028566175.1 Vinca major
CTTTCTGGGTTGTCTCGGGAAATGAAATGTCATGAGTTCGAGTCAAGTGACATAATGTTGAATTGTTAGGTGATTTAAAATGTTTAGAATTTAACGGGATTAGTTGGGTCGATATGGGTGAAAATCTTCTATCCCCGTGTATGTCCTCAACCAATCAGAATGTACTATATAAATATTTCTTTCAATTATATATATACACATGGTGAATTGTGATTGGTTGGTGATAGAGATGGGGATATACACGAGGAAAGAGGATTATTTGCCGGTCGATAATCAGATACTGAATAAAAAAAAAGAAAAAAAATTAATCGAGGGCATTTTTGTCAATCAAAATGGAGAAACGGAAGTCCCACAAACATCTCCATCATCATCTTCTTCTTCTTCTCTTCTTATTTAAAATCACACATCGACTAATTTGTCTGCATATTTACAACTTATATGACTTGGGCAATCTTTCCCCTCTTGAGGTACCTTTTGAGAGATTAAGTTAGGCTCAAGTTCATTTTTAACATGGTATCAGAGCCACATAGTTCGATGTTGGACCTCTATTATTGTTCACGGTTCAGATGTCCAACCCTGACCGTGAGGGGATATGTCAAAGATCTCACATCAACTAGTTTGTGAGCATATTTGCAACTTATATGACTTGGGCAATCCTCCTCTCTTGAGGTATATTTGGAAGGATTGATGTACCCTTTATAGGGTGTGGGGCAATCGCTCCGAAGTTTTTAATAATACTATTAGATATAATAAAATTTATGGCATATTGGCAAATTTAGTCCCTATTCTAAGGTGTTTTGGCGATATTGATCCCCAATCTATTTTTTTGTAAAACAGTCCCCATTCATTTTGCGTTTGGCGTAAGTAGTCCTTCCGTCCACTTCTGTTAGTCTCAGCTGTTAGAGTGCAAAAAAATAAATGAAAAATCGATAATGGGAAGGGTATTTAAGGAAAAAAATAAATTAGGGACCAATACAACCAATCACAAATTGTTTAGGGACTAAATTCACCAATTTACCCAAAAATTGCCCAAACCTCCTTCTTCCCAACCAACTCTCATCTTCTTTACACCCTTACCGTCCACAGGAAACTCATTGACCGTTCCACCAACTCTGCATTCACCAAAAAATTTGCCCATCCTGGCCTTTAACACCCCTTTGCTGCCATCTCCATGGCCTCTAAAACCGGTCTTCCATTAACACCTGTCCAAAATTCTGGCACATCCCTACCATAATTGATTCCATTTTCGTCCAATTTAATCCACTTGCCGGTTGTTCCACCACCGCTGCCGCAGCCGCCCCTCAAAACCCTCCGAACCCCAATAAACAACTCTTCTGTTCTAGTCTAAAGATCGACTAGAAACTTCAGTGAAGCGTGTAATAGCAGAAGGTAAATACAGGACTAAAGATCTCGGTGGAGATTGCACGACCCAAGAAATTGTAGATGCTGTCATCGCATATCTTGATTGAAGTTTTAGAAGCCGCCTTCTAATTTGATGGATAATCGACTGCAAAAATGTCATTCTTGTCCAAAGATTTACACCTCTTTGTATGAAATTTTGGGTTTTCTTACTTTTGTTTCTCTGCTGCAGCACGTCAAAGAACAAGCTATTATTTAAAATAATTTTTGCGTTTGGGAATTACAATAAGAATCAAGTAACAAAGCATTACCAAGTACTTATTTGTTAGAAATTAACTTCATTAATCATTTGTTCCTCAAGTTGGTACTCCTTGTATTGTATGCTTCAATCGAACGTTGTCTTTTAATTTCTCGCGTGTATACATTACACGGTAAGGCCTTACCGCCCACATCCTGGATTATTCGTGAATCGTTGGATTCCAAATTTTTCAAATTTTCCGATTGGTGAATAATATCGATTGTAGTAAGGTTTTTGCAAAATTATGTACTAATCATTATAGATTTGGGGCAGTAGGACTTGTTTTTTTTTTTTTCCCGAGAAAAAATCGTAATTTTAGTCAAGTTTAGACACAATTGTGTAGCAAATTTTGGTTCTTCGAGTTCCGTTTTTTCAACTGTTTTGACAGGTGAATAATCTCGATTTTAGTTGAGTTCAGAAGACAAAATCGTGTACTAAACGTTACAGATTTAGGGTCGTCGGATTTGAATTTTTCAAACGTTGTGACCGGTGAATAATTTCGATTTTAGTCGAGTTCAAACACAATTGTGTATTAACCATTACGTATTTAGAGCTGCCAACTCAAAATTTTCAATTGTTTCTATCAATGAATAATCTCAATTTTTTAAAGTTTTTACAAAATTTTGTACTAACCATATATGAAGTAAGTCACAAGACTATAAGTTTGCATCTTATCAAATTTTAAGTATGATGCATTAAAATTACATGATTTTGTGGGATTATTTTTTACATACATATTTTCCCTCTTTATGTAAGTAAAAAAAAACAGAGGAGACAAAAATTGGAGAACACCTCAAAACAAATGTTAACTCATATTAACTGGTAAAGACACAAGTGTTACAGTACGTGGTAAAAAAAAACACATTAACCAGAGGTAGACCCCATTCCTCCGCTTCCAACAATTGCTGTGGTTGCTCTTCTTTTGGTTTTATTTTAACGGGCATTTTGAATTTTATGCAGAATATGTTTTTTTTACACGTACTGATAAAATTTCAATCGCTTATTTTTATTTAACAGTTAAAATATTCATGCTAATTCAATTGTCGAATCAACATATTCAAACAAATATTATATTCTGCATATGCAAATTCTGTTCTGTACTAGATTCAAATTGCTTATTGTTGCGGCGGCGGTGGGCAATACCCACAACCACAAGTATGTTCGTCGAAGCAAGTAACGAAATACCAAACATTATGATCTTGTATTTTTTGACAAGCAATAAGACAAGAAGTCTCATTGCAACATTGTCCATCGAGAGGTGCGTTACTCGTACAATCCGAATAAGTTTCTCCATTAATCAATTCTACTGTATACAAAAATTGAAAATTAAATTAAATTAATCGGAGAAAGTATATAATTCTTTTTGGAAAATAATAATAATGAAATTATAGTTGTAGAAGCTAGGGAAAAAAACAAATTGAATATTTACCACGAATGGTTCATTTTTATTCATATTGTATAAAAAATAAAATATTCAATTATGAACCGAGGGAATTGAAACCAAACTATGTATCACTGCTCTAACTAACATACAAAACCTTGTTAAGAATGTCATAACTCAGTGGAGCTAGCATTTGTTCACGACCGTAAGATCGTGGGTTCAACACCCTAACTTACGTAAGTTTTGAGAACTCTAAATATATTACTCCCTCGTTTCAGAACTGAATATCTCATTTTTTTTTTTTATATTTAATTATGGACGGTTAGAGTAATAGAATGAAGCAGAAAAAGATTGTAAAAATTGAAAAGACAAAAATGACCATATCTATAAATTTTCTTACCGGGGGAAGAGATGAGGAGCAGAAGGGCACCAAAAAGAATAGCCAAAGAGCTCTTCATTGATCTAATTTCTTGTTTTTCTCTCTCCTTAAAGTGGATACTGTTATTGTACTTATAGACAACTTTTCGAATAAGATGCATGAATATTATTTATTTAATTTATTTTTTGAAGTTCGCATGAATCGTATTTAATTTTAATTTAATGTCAACTCTTTGCTTAAATTTTATTCTGGCAAAATAAAAAATAAAAAAGTACAAGTATATTATTAATTCTTTATAAACTTATAACTAATGAAATTTTTATACAGGACATTTGATTAAAGTTATTATAGTAATCTTAATTCAATGTTATTTTTTAGATTAAATTTCTAACTTTTAATTATTCATTTTGCATATAAGAACGCAAATCTACTTCTATGTGCAGAGAGTAAATGATAAAATAAGACGTACTCGAGTCAGTGTCATTTTGTAAGATTAAAAAATAATTTATAATAAATTGGGTCTTCTAATACATTATTTAGTAAACGGTAAAATTATTCCACAGTAGGATAATGTTAGAGAAATAGAGCCTTGCTTCAAATTATTCTTTTTTTTTTTTGGTTGACCTCGAGGGGGAAACGTGGTGATTAATCCGGACTCGGCCTGCGCTTGGCTCGTAGCGTGACTGTTAGCGGGGGAGGGTCTGACCCATAATGCTCTTATACATGGAGCCCTAACACCGCAGGAAAATCTCACGAGAGACGATGTCTATGGTGGGAATCAAACTCTCGTCAACGGTAAAACATATGATAACTCCAACTAGTTGCCTTAGAACTCGGGTTTGTTCCAAATTATTCTTTCCTATAGAAAACTACAATTTTGAACAATAAATGTCACATGAGTCTTTTGATTGCATGAAGGTCAACTCTTTGCTCAAATCTCAACAAATTTATATAAAAAAATTATTTTCTGTTTGCAGATCCCCCTAATCAATGGAAATCAATATGTTTAATGAGATTTTGTTCTGTACGTGTGGAATAAATATTAATCATTAAATTTTTTATTTACTAACTGAGTTTCTTTGAGTAAATATAATAGGCCATCAATTTCTTTTCGATGGCTAAATACAATTTTAACAATTGAATAGTGATCGATGGAGTACTCCGCCAATGATGCCAGACTTATTTATTTGTGGTGGCGGCAAAATGCTAAGATTATAGAGCGAAAAACAAGCTATTATCGGCTTTAAAAAAAAGAGAGACAAGTCAAGTTGGGATAAGTATAGTTATATTTGAATATAATTAAGATGGTGAATGCGAAATTAAATAAATGTGTTCTCTTTTAGCATTTGTGAATTAATTATTAATCATTAAATCACTCAATCTAGCGGCTGATTTTGAAATAAATAACAATTATTTTTGTATATTACAAAACAGATGAAGTACTCGGGAATATAAGATAAAAAAAGTGCTACTTCATTTTCTCATGTCACAAATTGTTTAAATTTTGTAGAACTGCTTTGATAATTAAATTCTAAGATTGGATCGTATTGGATTTCTCAATGTTTTTTTTTCCAACTTATTTAAGCTTTTTTAAAAAGATAATAGTTCAAAACAAATATAAACTTAAGATATATATATTAAACAATAGAGAACATATGAAACTGCTACAGAAACAAGTGTTACATCGCGAGTATACTTATGTAACTCTTCAGATTTTATTTTGTCGAAAAGAAAAAGAAGAATAAAAAGATATATTATACTTCTTGAACTTCATCAATTCTCTTTATGCCGGTCGGATTTGTTGAAAAATAATTATTTTCTTACACATATCAATACAATTTTAACTGTTGATCTTTTATCTCTGCTATTCGAAAAATAATTTTTCATTATACTTAAAACTCAACTATCTAATCAACATATTCGAAAGTTAATATTATGTTATTCATATATTAAAAAAGAATACAAGTTCTGCATTGAATTAAAATTATTTACTGTGGTAGCAGTGGTGGCGATACCCACAACCACAATAATGTTTTTTCCTCCTGAAAGAGGATACTGTTATTGTACTGATTGACAACTTTTCGAATAAGATGCATGAATATTATTTATTTAATTTATTTTTTGAAGTTCGTATGAATTGTATTTAATTCCGATCTAATGTCAACTCTTTGCTTAAATTTCATTCTGGCAAAAAAATAAAAAAGTACAAGTATATTATTAATTGTTTATAAACTTATAATTAATGAAATATCGGTAATATTAATTGTAGCGAAGAGAGTTTTTAACATAATAAAAAAATCTTGTGCCATAGATTTTTTTAAAGTTACTATAATATTTTTTAGGAAAAATAGATAATCATATATTAATATCAGAAAATACATGTTGTATTAGAGAACTAGAAGGCCAAACCATTGAGGCGGGATCTAGTTCTCGTAGCTAATCTTGTCAATACATCAATATGAATATTACATGGCTATTGTACATAAAAAATACTGACAAAAATATAACTTAGAATATTTTTAACAATACTCAATATAACCTACATAAGAGA
The DNA here is from genome assembly GCA_028566175.1 of Vinca major. Lineage (NCBI taxonomy): Eukaryota > Viridiplantae > Streptophyta > Magnoliopsida > Gentianales > Apocynaceae > Vinca > Vinca major. The sequence continues at coordinate 3,813,555 of JAOWBF010000039.1, forward strand.
GATATTTATCGTTCTGGAGAATTTTATTAACTAGACATTAACAGTCACTTTCTACCAGACATTAGTATAAACATTTTCATACACTACATTTAAGACATTTGATTAAAGCTATTACTTATATAAAAAAAAAAATACAAATTCACTTCAAATTATTCTTTCCTATAGACAAATACTATTTTGAACAATAAATGTCACATGAGTCTTTTGATTGCATGAAGGACAACTCTTTGCTCAAATCTCATCAAAGTTAAATAAAAAAAGTTATTTTCTGTTTGCATATCGCCTAATCGCGGTGCGTAATGAAATTTTATTTTGCACGTACAAAATAAATTTCAGTTATTAATTTTTTTTATCTAATGACTGAATTTCTTTAAGTAAGTATAATAATTAACAGGTAATCACTTTTTTCAATAGTTAAATTAAATTTCAAAAACTGATTTGTTCCACACTTACACACCAAAGCCAAATTGATGGGATCGATGATTCTGAATAATGAGCAAATGGAGTATACCTCCAATGGAGAGTTGGGGAAAGTGCTAAGGAAAAGTTTTTTTTTTTTACGGGGCCAGGTATCGACTGTACGATCTTTTGATCGTGGGCAGAGGGCATCTCTACTGAGCTGCGCCTCTTTTAACGTACTACGAAAAAGTTAAGATGGTGAATAAAAATTTAAAATAATTGTAATCTTTTAATATTTGTAAATTGATTATTAATCATTATATCGTTCAAACAGATGAAGTAGTCAGGAATAAAAGATCAAAAAGTGCTACTTTATTTTCTCATCTCACAAATTGTTTAACTTTTGTAGAACTGCTCTGATAATTAAATTATCAGATTGAGTTATATTGGAATTCTCAATGTTTTTATTTTCAACTTATTTAAGTTTAAAAAAATAGAAGAGGACAAAAAACGAGAACAGCTCAAACAAATATAAACTTAAGATATATATTAAGAAATGGAGAACATATCAAACTACTAAAGTAACAAGTGTTACATCACGAGTACACTCTCGTAACTCTTCTGATTTTATTTTTCCCGAAAAGAAAAATAAGAATAAAAAGATTTATTATACTTCTTGAATTTCATCAATTCTCTTTATGCCGGTCAGATATGTTGCAAAATAAATATTTTCTATGTATGTCCATACAACTTTGAACGTTGATCTTTTATCTCTTTATCCTGCTATTCGAAGAATAATTCTTTATCTCAACGGTCTAATTAGCATATCTGAAGATTATTATATTTTACATATACAAAAAAATACATGTTCTGTACTGAATCCAAATTATTTACTGAGGTGGTGGCGGCGGGCAATACCCACAACCACAAGTATGTTCGTTGAGGCAAGTGACGAAATACCAAAGAATATGCATTTCCCCTTCAAGTTTTCCACAAGCTATGCTGCAAGAACTCTCATTGCAACATTGGTCACCCAGATTTAAATTAGTTGTACAATTCGGGTAAGTCTCGCCATTAATCAAATATGCTGGTCACAAAAAAAAATTGCAAATTAAATTAGTCAGAGAAAGTTTATAAATTTCAAAACTTTGGGGAAAAACGTATGTTTTCATACATATTTTCACTACTCAAAATTTGTCATGCAAACATCTCTTTTAATTTCATATATATATGGTGAATTGTGAATGATCGGAGACATGCACGAGAACAAATAATTTTTTGCCTTATTAGAATGAAACAGGAAAAGATTGTAAAATTTGAAAAGACATAAATGACCATATAAATTTTCTTACCAGGGGAAGAGATGAGGAGCAGAAGGGCACCAAAAAGAATAGTGAAAGAGCTCTTCATTGATCTAATTTCTTGTATTTTTTTCTCTCCTTAAAGTGGATAATATGAGAGAGGATTGCTGATGTTATTATACTTATAGATAAATTTTCCAACAATAAATGTCACATGAATCTAATAATATATATTTTTTCAAAGATCCAATGAATTTTATTTAATTTTGGCCGAATGTCAACTCTTTGCTTAAATAAAAAAGGATTAAAATATACTTTATATTGATTAACGTACAATTTTGCAAGATTAGTGATAACACAGTAGCAGAGTCAAAAATTTGTTATTGATAACGGATTTTTTACTAAAAGTTTTTTAGAAAGACAGAATAATAAAGAAATATCATAAAAATAAAATTTTGGTTGTTTATGAAAATGTTCGCTCCTCTAATTTCGCCATACATTTTTCCAGAATAACTTTTATTTGCTTCATTGGGATCTGCCCATCAATAACTTATATTAATTAATTCAGAATCTTCGCCATGTGATTTCAAGCCCCAAAACAATTAATGGAATGAATATATGAACATGGCGGAGCTAAGATATACATTTTGGGGGACAAATTATAATTCTTTAAGTAACAGATTTTTTTATTTTTAACATTACAAATATGACATTTTTAAACATATTGGGGACAGGAGCGAAGATGGGTGGGGCCGCCCCTAATATTTTTAAAAATACTATTATTTATCGAAATTTTATATGTATTTTGAAAAAAATTATCAGTTTCGCACCCCAATTTTTTTTTTTTTTTGCCGTTTTTATCACTTGAACTCTGTAGTTCTACATACTATTGCAGTTTCGCCCACAACACCAAATTTCTGGCTTCGTCCCTGAATGGGGTCCCCTCGGTTCCTTCACTGTATATGAAGCCATACACTGGAAAAATAGCACAGTAAGATCATGTATTGGTGCATTGCATATATGGTATAAATAATGATCAGCTGTGCAAATACAATGATAGACTCCAAACTCTCTACCCCCACCACCACCACCCCAAAAAAGCCCCCCAACCAACGGAAACCACTTTCACTAGGGGGCGCGGCTCAGCTGGCTGCTACGCTACCTCCCTCCCCCCTACAGGGGAAAGTATCACGGGATGAGCACGAGCCACAATGAAAGTGTTGTTGCTAGAAGAGCATCCCGGGACTCTGCGATCAAATCCCGGATCATTTCCTTTCGGGGTTCTGAACCAGCAACTGAAATGCATACTTAATCCAAAGCAACCTTGGCTCTTTCGCCATCGGAATGGAGAAACCACCAAGGACCGTCTTTTGTCATTATTCTACCAAGGATAAAAGTGAGTCCATAAAATTAGTATATGTAGACGGAACAGATATTACAAGTAATCACTTAAATCATATTCCTAATTCGGACATAATTCCACGCAAATCACAACCGTTACGCTTCTATAAATCTTACGTGTATTATACTTATTTTTCATTTAATAGAAGAGGTTGGCCGTTTACCTGAAAAAACCAGCAAACGTCCGCAATGCCATGAATAAGGTTAAGCCTGCCCAAACACCCGGGAGACCATAAACCCTTGGAGCGTATAATAGAAATGCAGACGACACGGCTCCAATCAGCATCTGTTGTTAAACAAGAAATCCATGAATAGTTTTCTCAGGCGCAAAAATATGGACGCTCAAGAAAAACGTTATTAGTTTACCATAGAACCAGCAGCGTAAGGGAAGTCCGAAACACCATAGTGGAGGCCATCAAAAGTAAAAGCAAGAGCATTCATAGGTTGACTGGCACTGACAAACTGCATAGATTTAAATAATTCGATATCAGAACGTGAAAGCTCCACAAGGAAGGCTAACGCATTTGGAATAGCACTTCCGACTCGGAACTATAAGTTCCGGGTTCGGCACTTGTAACCCTCCCTCAATAATACATATATATTAAAAGAAAACATAACCAAAGCTAGCAAAACATTAAAGTGAACATACCAGTATACCAGTTCTAATGATCGCTAATACTTCTGCGTCCTTAGTAAATAAAGTTGCTATAGAACTAAAAGAAGCACCCAAAATTGCTGCTAGAGCGATACCAGTGAACGCTCCAATCTGGATACCAAGTTATGGACCACAACTTTAGAACTAGGATATAGCAATAACAGGAATACATAACCAAGAAGATGCGCCTTTTATGAAAAAGAATCAAGAAAGCGACCCGTGTGTGGTTCAACATATCAAGCCCAAAAGGTGTAGTAAAGTGATAAATACCTTCAATACAGAATGTGTAATTTCCTTCACGGTTCCATAATCACGTTTTGATAGATAAGTAGCAACCAAGGCCTAAGAAAAAAGAGGAGAATTGTCAGACAAGAAATTCTTATACCTGAAAACTAGTTTGAGCAGATTTTTTGCTACAAACTGGATAAATTTGTAAGCCCGAAAATTTTCAAATGCACCAAAAAAATTTAGTTCAATTTTACTTGTCTCTCAACTGAAAAAGCTCACGCCTCGTGATATAAAGATTATCAACGAACCACTAGTCAAGGAAGTCTAGTGTAGTTGGCGTAGCACTTCTGACTCAAAATAATAGGTCTTGCGTTCGACGCCCCTCCGTGACAATGTGGAGAGAACAGCCAAGGAAACACATGTCTTAGTATGCATCTAGCGTACCCCTGAATACTTCCAAAGGCACTTGCGAAAGTATAAATGGTGGCGTCATAAAACCGGGATGAAAAAACAGATAGATATCCAAATGGAGAGGAAGTGTAAAAGGAGAAACACTGAACCATACAATCTTTCTGTGAAATTTTCTTAAACAAAAAAGAAAAGAATACAACCTGAGAGGATGCAGCCAATGCATCTGTAAGCATCGCTACAGCTAACCATACTTGGTAACATATTTGATGACCAGCCATCGCTACAGGACCTTGACGAGCAGCCATCGCAGTACCAATAGTCATGGTCAGGAGTATAGCAACGGTCCTCCCAATTAGAAAACCACCTAAAGAACCCATAATATATATGTCAAGAACTAGTGAACTACCATCAAATAGCACTATTGTGAAGCAGAATATTCAATCAAACTAAAGGAGTAATTCCCTGTATATGTACTTACCAGATTTTAGATAATCACCAAACTGCAACTCTCTGAGTTTTGGGGGCATTAATATGACTCTTTTATTCAGACAATAGATCATCGAAAATGCGACGAGATATCTGACAAAAAGAGAGGGATTAGTACCCGTACTTGACCAAGAGACGAAAGGTAGGTATGAAACACTAGAAATATCTTTAAAAGTAAAAGGAACATACTGCGATATAACGGTAGAGATTGCAGCTCCAGATACACCCAATTGAAAATAATGTATAAATAAGGGAAACAAAGCTATGGCTGTTAAATTACCAAAACCTGCACACAGCAGCATTGTCAAAGTTCTAAAACCGAGAGGCAACAAATATTTCAAAACGCAATATAACTGCAACTAGATTTACTAATAAAACAAACATTTCAAAGTTCCTTGAAAATATTTATAGGAAAAAGTCTCGTGTCCAACAACAATGCAGATAATTGAAATTATCTACATCTCATCCACACTAAGGCTTTGGCGATCGTTAATGTCCTTAATCTCCAAATGCCCCTATATATGAGAAATAGTTTAGACATTCGAAGAACTATAACAGTATAACTGAAGATCGTCCGCTAACTCACCAACGCCATAATTCAACATATATCTAGTTTTCGGTTTCCCTTGAAACACATACAGCACAAACAAAGTAACGCACTACAAGAATACTATCTGAAAAAATAAGTTGCTTGTACCTTCTTTTGAGTCCTCTAAGAGACTTGAAACTTTAATCATGATTAGTACCACAATAAATAATTAAAAAAAGAAAAGAAAAGAACATTTCTTTAGTAGAACTACGAACATCAACCTATGTTCATTTTGCCAAGAAAAAGTAATCAACTGAAATGAGGATAAAGAGAAGTTTCCAAATGAGAGAAAAAGTGTACATAGGACCAGAATGCAACTTTTTCTTTTTTATCTCAAGAAATGCAAGGAAACAATCAAATTTATGTATAGCCATTATCAGTTAAACTTTCAGAAAACTTGCCTAAGCAAAAAACTGGAGTCTTTGTATCCTTGAAACCACGGAAAATGCCCTGTAGAGCCAAAGAAACAACAAAAGCAGGAGCGCCAAGAGCTCGTAGAACGAGGTACTGTTTTGCCAGAGCATGCATAGGGGAAGCCTGTCATTAGAATAAAATGTTTTAGTAAATACGTCACTGAGAGAAACATGTCCATAACAAGCTGGGAAGGAAAGTTTGGAACTTCTAAAAACATACAGGGGATACGCCCATCCAACTGAGAAGCAATCCAGCTCCAAACAACAAAGCTAGCGCTTCAAAAATGCCAATGCCAATTGCTAAAACCAATGCTGTAGAGACAGAAGATAGCTGCTGTCTTTCCCCAGGATTACCATTGTCACTCCAGTCCTTCCCTGTACATCGGAATTCAAGAGATAGAGAAGGGAAAAGAATTTAATAGATCAAGTACTCATAGTTCGTCAGTAAAAGCTGTATGTATGTTCAACTAAATAAAGTATGTCGTTCAGGGACGAAGTCAAGAATTTGGCGTTGGGGGAACCTTCAACGGTATGCCGAACTACATATAAAAACTGGAAAAAAATGTTGGGGAGCGAATTTGATAAAATATTCTGAACTACATATAAAATTTACTATATCTAGTAGTATTTTTAAAAATCTCGGGGACGACTGCCACCCCGCCCCCCTTTGTCTTCGTCCCTGATGTCGTTAAAACATTACAGAAAGGTATTTAGATGGATGAAAGATAGGAAGGGAATGAGAGAGATGCATCTTTCATTTCCACCTATGACAGAGAAAATCTACCTGAGTTCTTTGAGATGTCTTCCGCCACAAAAGATGTAGAAACACTGAGTAGAGGCATATTGAAAAGCTTTGAGATAATGTTAAAGAGCGTCAGGGAGACTGCAGCAGAAGCTAACTGAACAGGACCTAAAGGCAAAAAATGTAACTTCAGAAAGAAATCTAAAATAATAAAATTTTAAGAACAGAAAATACACAAAAAGAAAACTAATTTCTCATGAAAGAAAGGACAGCGAGTAATCTGCTAGGTATGTTGGTTCACAATAAGCAAGATATCCAGTGCTTTTTATAATTTCAATAAACAAACTGGAAATAAATGTAAAAATACTAGTATCGTCAAATTTCACATCTTAATAGATAATGTGAAATTCAGCAATATCAATATGTAGCATGATATAAAAGAGAGAGAAAATGACAGTAACTTTCACCGAAAGTAAAATTGCAAAATAGAACAGGCAATGACCATTAGAGTTCAAAAGTTTCCAGCTATCATGGTGAGGTTGCAGGACTAAGGGCAGAAACGAAATCCATACAAACCTCAAGCTCAGCAAATGCCTTAATTAACAGTAATTCAGAACCAGGGATTAAATTCCGAAAGATGAGGGAAAATCAGCTTTAACCGTTGTCTTTCACCGTTGAGTTGGATTTGTAACTTACTAGCGACTTCTAAATAAGCCATATATTATTCAATATAATATCACAAAAGACCACAAACTTCATACACGAGTCCCAACAGCTATACACTGTTGTACACAATCAAAGTTCTGTTACTTCATAAATCACCCAATTCCATATTAAACAGAATCACTAGAAAATCTTTGCATCAGAGCTAAACTAGAAGAAAGAAAAGAAACCAATAGAAACCGAAGATGTGCATATCCGCAAAGAATTAAAATAGACCAATCAGGTGTTCCGTCCGACGAGAAGCATTATGGGTTAACACCACTGTAACATGACAAGATACACATACCTAAACGTCCAATATAAGCAGTCTCCATCAACTGTGTCAAAGGGTCAATTGCCTGCCCAGCAATTGCAGGTAATGAAAGCATCACAAGTTCACGTCTTATATATGATTGAGATGGACGTGAAGGGATCTTTTTAGAGTCATCTTCAACCTGATCAATCCTAGCAAAGACAATGCCGTTCAATTCAACATAGGCAGCTACTTTCATATAAAAAAGAACCATAGTTTATATAAGATACAGAGCAAAAAGTTGAGGCTAATTAAAGTAAAAGAACAATAGTCCAGTTCTCACCCAATCCCTCCATTAGAACCATATTCATCAGTACCATATTCATCTTCAATAGTGTCATCTTCAACCTCTACATCATAATCTGAACTCAACCTACTATTCGCGCTTGAGAAAACAGATTTCTTGACGCGAACAAGTGGCGAAGGAAAGAATCCTTTTTTGTTATTCACAGATAATATCACACATTGCCCCCCATCTGTATTTGCACATATCTTCCTTCTCCAATTAAGTATTGGGAGGAATTTAACATCTCTTCCCGTCCGCCCCAACGAAAGTTCCCTCTCCTTCGCCAAACTCCAATTCCTAGTTCTATCCTTCAATCCCATCCTTAAAGTTGCACCGCAGTTTAGTTGTGCAGCTGCCATACTAGAGAACTGATTCTATTTCTCCTCTCCCCTGGTTAGGACAAAGGAATAATAAACAAAAATAAACCACAATTCAGTAAAACAACAGAACCCCTTTTGTTTGAAACACAAAAAAAGATTGAAAATTTAATGTCAACCTTAATATTAAAAAACAAAAACAAGAAGAAAAATTGCAATAAAGGTCATTAACCAGAAAAGCCCACAACCTTTATACATATCTAAGTGAATTATAAAACACCAATTTCATTTTTCCATACAGTATGAACCTAATATGGAAAGGGTTTTCTATCATTAGCTTTCTTTCTTGCAAAATTTCTTAAGTTCTAAGATATGACCATAGAAATTAGAAACAGAATTGTCATAAAAGAGAGGTAATTCGGATGAAAAATATATATATAAACAGAGTCGTGGAATTCAGAGGCAGTATCAGGAAGAAAAAAACACAAGAATTGAGAAGAACAAAAAGGGTTATATAAATTAAATCATCCAAACCTTAAAAAGATTGAAAACTTTCTTTGTAATAATAATAATACTCGAGTATTAGGTTTCGTACATCCGGGGACGATGTGGAAAATACTGTTGCTTTCCTACTTGCGATTCTGTTAGCATAGGGAAACTTTCATTTATATAATCAAAATTAAAATGAAATAATTTATATAGAAGCGTGATTATAGTTAAGAGTGTCATAAAGAATTCTGCATGAAATAGATGATTATTTTACATGCTAGATTATTTAATTTGATTGTGCATAAGTTATTTACTTAGTGTAGATGATTTAACCCCTTCGCACAATAGCTATTTCGACACATAAGTGATTCTTAGTTCTATCTCTTGACGGGTCCCGGTTGCAAGGATGAAGCCAAGAATTTAAAGTTAGGGGCGAAAACTGCAAAAGTATGTCAAATTATATATATAAATTGCAAAAAAAATATTGTGACGAATTTGATAAAATATTCCGAACTACATATAAAATTTACTATATGTAGTATTTTTAGAAATCTTGACCTCACCCGTCTTCGTCCCTACCTGGTTG
>JAOWBF010000039.1:3851121-3863310 GCA_028566175.1 Vinca major
CTCCTTTCATATAAATTTAGACCTGACTCATCTGTGTATGGTAGGTCTCACAGGCTTTTATGTCTCACAAGTATCTCATAGAGATTTTTTTTGGGAATGAGGACTAGTGTAACATTTTTTAAAATACATTTACAAGTATTTATTTTCTAAAATTTTTTCTACGTTATAGATCCTCGTCTAACCAAACTCAATATTCTAGTTCTATTTGATCCTAGTTTTTTTTTTAATATTTTTTTTTGGGGGTTAGGGGTAGGGGTTAACTGGCTGGGCTCTTAAACCCTGTATCAAACCTGGACCTCTCGGTCTTAGACAGTGAATGTTACCCACTGAGCTATCATGACTTCGATTGATCTGAGTTTATTAAGTACTACCTTTATCACATAATATAAGTCATTTAAGACATCAACATGTAGTGAAGATTAAGAAAAAAATAATTTATTTTGTTAGTTAAAATATCTTGAATATGATTAGTGATATACAAACCTTTTGTTAATTAACATATTAACTACTTGCCATTTAAATAATAGCTCGGAAATAATAAAAAATTGATTCGTATTTCATGCAATCAGAAATCAAATCCTGGATTAACACTCATGTCAATCTCTCTTTTTAAGAAAAAGGTGCAAGTGATGGTGACTAACAACTCCTGCTATCTCATGTTCGGGCTTTTGTGTTCATCAGCGAACATATCAGGCTTAACTGAACAATCAAAGCAAGCATTGACCCGTCAATGTAACACCAATAAGGGGCAAGTATAATTCCTTTTCTTTTGTTTTTTTTTTCTTTGGCCTCCTAATATTTACTCCCAAAGTTAATATTTACATTTCAATGAAATTTCCCAAAGCAGAACAAAAAATGGTATTATATTATTATAAAACAAGATTCCAAAATTTTCAATTATTATCTCCTTGGTCCTTCCACCCCCGCCACGTGTCCTCCTCCAGACATGATCTCCTCTCCTGATATAAACTAAGAATGATAGAAGATGCCTTTCTTTAGCTCAGTATAGTTTATTACTACTAAGAAAGACAACAGAATCATCATCAAACCAGATATTTGATTAGTACAATAATGGCGGTAAGAAGCCCCATTTCCCCAACTGTTTTCTTGATCTTAGACAAATAACATAATTCTAACCACCACCTCTAAATTAACTGTTTCTTAAAGACTCCAAATAAAGAGAGGGTGAAAAACCAAAAACCAAGAAAAAATAAAGTTAAGATCTTTATTGGTCATTTCCCCCCTTTTTACTCTCCCTTTGCTATCTTTTCCTTTTCCCTAATCTCTTCAATGGCTTATTCACTATCCCTTTTGGGATTACGTGTTTAAGGGCTAACTGTGTTAATTCTGGAAAGTAAAACCGTGTTTCAGATTGCATTGAGGTCGTGTCTAAATTTGTACAAAACTGATAAGTTCTTCCTATTTCTCTACTAGAAGTGAGCCAAATAGAGAGAGAGAGAGAGAGTGGGGAAATAAATTTTACTGAATTCATTAATGGGTTGTTGTGAATCAAAGCTTGAAGCAGAACCTTTTGTAGAAAAGGAGGAAGAAAACAAGGCCCAGAAATCATATGAAGCTCCTTCCACCATAGCTCCGCCATCAACGGCGGCTGCGGCTGCTGCGGTGCCGTCTTTTTCGGAGTTTTCTTTAGCTGACCTTAAAGCTGCTACTAACAATTTCAGCTCTGAGTTTATAGTTTCTGAAAGTGGTGATAAGGCTCCTAATCTTGTTTATAAAGGTCGCCTCCAAAACCGCCGTTGGATTGCTATCAAGAAATTCAACAAATTGGCTTGGCCTGATCCTAAACAATTCGCGGTATAGTTTGCTTGATTTTACTTGGTTATGTTGAATTTGTTCTTGGGATTTCAATTTCTCTGTCACTGAAATCAGGCAAGCCGCCACAACATTTATGACTCAGAATAATATGTCTTCACCTTATCTCGTTTAGCATTTTAGCATTTGGTTTTAAAACAAAACGACTTAAGTTTCGTAAAAATTGAATTGTTTGTAAAGTGATATATGAATACTAAAATTGAAGTTTTGGGTTATGTTCCGAGACAGAACACTATCCAGCTAGACTTTTTTTTTTTTGCTAAGTATCCAGCTAGACTTATGTGACTGAAATATGTTGTTTTTTTTTGTAGGAGGAGGCATGGGCTGTGGGAAAGCTGAGGCATCCAAGGCTTGCTAACTTGATTGGGTATTGCTGTGATGGTGATGAGAGGTTACTGGTTGCTGAGTACATGCCTAATGATACTCTGGCTAAGCATTTGTTCCATTGTAAGAAGTTTTGCATTTTCTCATTTCTTGCTAAAGAAAAAAAATAATTAAAACTTTAGTATAATGTCCATTTCTATATGGTATAATGTCCTTGTATTCTGTTGATTGCTTTGGAATAAGAGGTGATTTGTTGTTCTTTATTACGTTATATTGATCAAGGAGAAATAGGATGAATATGATTAGAAGACTATTTCCATTTAAGTTGAATTTACTTCTCATGTTGAGGCTGGAAGCCTGAAAGACAATATCTTGGCAATTGTTTAAAAGTTGATTTAGTTCGGTATAATGCTGGATGTGAAGAATTTAACTTTTGTCCGCCTCACGTAGCTTGGAAGCTAGATTTTGTATTAGGCTTTTTTACCATGAAATTGAGAAATTAATATCTCAATATCCTTGGAAAGTGCCAGTGTGAGCTAGATTAGTTCATGACATTTTCGAATTTGGCAGGGGAACGTCAGACAATTGAATGGGCCATGCGTCTGAGAGTGGCTCTCTATATTGCGGAAGCCTTGGAATATTGTAGCAATGAAGGACATCAATTATACCACGATCTAAACGCTTACAGAGTTCTCTTTGATGAGGTATCATTTGACCTTTAGTTTTTATTTAATTATCTCAAAGCTTATGAACACTGGCTTGTTCCTGCAATACGGTTCAAGCATACGTTAGGCTGCAGCAGTTGCAGTGTTTGTTTCTGCAGAGTGTTGTTGTTTATGTAAGATGACAGTACACTTTTTTATTTTACCTTTTAGGATGGTGATCCAAGACTCTCCTGCTTTGGTTTCATGAAAAATAGTCGGGATGGCAAAAGTTATAGCACAAATCTTGCCTACACTCCTCCGGAGTATTTAAAAAATGGTGATTGCGTTTTCAGCTTTCTTTATGATTATGTGCATGCTTGTCGTTGTTTTAGTAACTGTGTCGAGTTACCTATTCACAAATTTATACGTTTTCATTTTTTCTATCCAACTACTAACGGAATTCTGGGCATAATAGTTTACCCCTTGCCCATCATGGAGCACTTTGCAGTTGATGATATTTCATTTAACATGATATTTTCTCTTGACAACTTATGAAATTGGTGATTCTTTCCTGCACATTTGTGACGCTAGCCCACAAAGCATCATACAGTTAAACAAGTGACCGTGAACATACCACCATCTCCCACCAACTAGTTATAGTTGAGGACATCTGTAACTCCCCTGAGTTATCATCCATAAATGGATTGCAAGAAACATATCATGTTGCTGATGCAAAACTATAAGTTCTAAACAAATAAAAATTTATTTCAGACTACTGGACCTTCTATCCACAGATAAGGCAAAATTAACAGTACATATAGCTGTACGTGTTAAGATACATATTTGATTAAATGAATTGTTATATAGATATTGTGTGTGACGACATGCTACCAATATTATTGAGTTATCTCCAATTTTAGGGATGCTTTTTTGCAACGGATACTTGTATGTCTGAATCTGTCTTTCTAAGTACCTGCCTTTCCACATTCAACATGGTACGCATATATCGCACACTGCTATTTGTAAAAGTGGTAACAGGTCTTTCTTAATCTCAACGCATATGCTCAAATACAATTTTTAACTCCAATCTTCTAGTATCAGAAGACCCGCTTTTTAACTTCCGAGCCCTTATGTGCAAAAGCTACCATGTTTATTTATACCGCACCTTCCGTCTTTTTAGATTTCTCTAGAGTTCGACTTACGCCTATAAGCACGTTGCTAGATGATGTGCCATTTACTAGAAAATTCTTGAATTGCTTAATTACCTTTTATCCTCTGGAGGCAATTTCTCTGTTGGAAGGATATCTTCTTTCGGCTGAAAGACTTTGACAATGTTAACTTTGTGTTTCAATCATTTGGTTCGAATTAGCTCAAATTTTCAAGTTACAAATGCTAATGGTATGTTCTTACTGCTGCTGCAATCTTTTGATTGTAGGGAGGGTTACTCCAGAGAGCGTAATGTTCAGCTTTGGCACAGTCCTCTTAGATTTGCTTAGTGGAAAGCATATTCCTCCCAGTCATGTAAGTTGTTCATTCGGCGTTTGTGAACTTTTTGCCTTCTTAATATTTTGTATGAGATGTAAGTTACATGAATTTGGTTTCGAGTTTGTACCAAATTGTGGAGTTATATGAAAATTGGTCATGTTATGAAGTGAAATCACTACCTAAATATGTCAAATAAATACATCTTAAGGTGATTAAATAGTAGTGAAGATCTGCATAGGAAGGATTTCCTATAATCAAAGAAATTATATATTTAAATCACAAGAAAGCTATCCCTTAAACATAGGCTTATGATATAATGATGGTGTTAGGTTGATAGATACCTCTTTTTGCAGGCTCTTGATATGATACGTGGTAAAAACATCATCGTTTTAATGGACTCACATCTGGAGGGAAAGTTCTCAACAGAGGATGCAAGAGTTGTTGTTAGCCTTGCCTCTCAATGTTTGCAGTACGAACCCAAGGAGCGACCCAGTGCAAAGGACCTAATCTCTACGCTTGCTCCTTTACAACCGAAGTCTGATGTAAGAAATTGAAATATGCAGCCCGAATTATTTTAACTGCTTATGCTCTTCGCTCCATGAACACTAATGAAAATTCTAAATCCTCTTGTCCTTTCTTCCTTTCCCCGCTATCTTCATTCTTGCTTCATCATTCTGAATTGCATGCTTCCCGTGTTTCAGGTTCCATCTCATGTGATGCTTGGAATTTCCAAGCATGAGAATATTGCCCCGCCTCCTCCAAAGCGTCCTCTATCTCCAATGGGAGAGGCGTGTTCGCGGATGGATCTCACAGCAATTCATCAGATTCTGGTTATGACACACTATCGTGATGATGAAGGAACTAACGAGGTACATTAGACTTATTCCACATGCTATATATTTTAGTATTCCTCTCCCCTGTCTGCTCTAAACGGATTGATCATGCCTACACGTTTTCTTCTTAGTTATCTTTTCAAGAATGGACCCAACAAATGAAAGACATGCTGGATGCAAGGAAGCGCGGGGATTTTGCATTTCGAGATAAGGATTTCAAAACTGCAGTGGATTCCTATACACAGGTAAAAAATGTCATACTTAATCCTTGTAACTTTTGATAGTAACCTAGGAAGAAAATGTAACTTGGGAAAATTTTCTCTTATTTTTTGCATCCAGTTTATTGATGTTGGAACGATGGTTTCACCAACTGTTTATGCAAGGCGTAGTTTATGTTATCTCATGTTCGATCAACCTGACGCGGCTCTTAGAGATGCAATGCAAGCGCAATGCGTATATCCAGATTGGGCGACAGCTTTCTATATGCAGTCGGTTGCACTTGCAAAACTCAAAATGAACCAAGATGCAGCTGATATGCTGAATGAAGCTGCTATTCTGGAAGAAAAGAGACAGAAAGGTGGAAGAGGATCCTCATAATAAACCCCCTTTTCAGGATAAACAAATACTACAATTTAGTATTATAGTTGTTTTTCTTTGCTAATGTAACATATTATTTTTAAAACCAACCCTCAGTTTCTCTCTATTGTGAGGGTAATATTGGAAAAACAACTTTAAAATTTGAAGAAAAAAATACATATTTGAGGGAAAATGAAGAGACTAATTAATTTAATATTCTAACAAAGATTATCTTTCAAAAGTTATCCTGATTTATAAATATAATCTCTCATAATCTATTAGGTTATAATGGAATTAATACTGAGAAGAACATCCCTTATTTCTCCCCCTCAATCTATGGGGAAATACCAAAATGCTTCATACTCACTCCATTCCTTAACATAAGGCTTTCATTACATGTTGCAAAAATTAAGGAAGTAAAAAAAAAGATACTATTTCTATTCCTAAATATAAGACTTCCATTACATGTTATGAAAATTAATGAAGCAAACAATTAATCAATTTATTAATATTATTATCTTAAATAGAACTTGGATGCCACTAGTTATATTTTAAGATAAAAATATTAATATTTTAATTAAAAAACATCCAAATTTTTTCCATTAATTTTCGCAACATGTTATGGAAGTCTTATATTTTGGAATAGAGGGAGTACTTTGTTAGTTAAAATACAAATATTATTTAAAAATATTACTTGTATACCAATAACTTCATTTGAGAGAGTAATATTGATATTTTTATTAAAAAAAATCTTAATCTTTACTTCCTTAATTTTTGCAATATTTAATGAAAGTATTATGTTAATGAATGAGGTAGTATTTTAGAAGAGTACTCACTCAACTTCATAATATAAGTCGTTTAGAACATGTAGCGAAGATTAAAGAAGTAAAAAGCAAGTTACTTTGTTAGTCAAAATATCAATATTACTCACTTAAATAAGATTTTTGTATGCCACTAATTTTTGCTAACAAAGTACATTACTTCTTACTTTCTTAATTTTTGCTACATATACTAAACAACTTATATTATGAAATTGAGGAATTATAATTTTTCAGTTCGATGACCCGCTAGCATTTCACGCAATTTTTTTTATTATTTTATTTCTTGGTCTCTTATTCAATGTAACTGGTTCGTTTACCTCATAAGTCATAAGATTCATCCAAAGAGATCATACGTTGGCATTACATCTAATACACAGATAAAAAAACATTAATGTAACCTTGTTTTAATGAAACTTGAAGACAATTAAGATTACATTAATTATCGAAACAAAACATTAATTCTCTTCAATGCTTAAAAGGAAATAAGCTTCTCAACTCTCCCAGAACTTGGGAAGGAAAATAAAAATAAAAAATAGCCATCTTCAAATGCCATTTTAATACATAAATAAAAATGACTCCCAAGTTTTTCTTTCTTGCACTTGTTGTTTTTGGAGCTTTCCTTCACAATACAAACGGAAGGAAATTGCTATTGAACTCCAAGGGTTTCCTTAATGGAGGCGGTGGTGGTGGCTTTGGCGGTGGCGGTGGTGGAGGCTTAGGTGGATCGGGATCTGGTTTCGGTTATGGATTTGGCGCGGGAGGTGGCATTGGTGCCATGGGAGGGGGTGGAGGCTTTGGTGGCGGAGGTGGTGGTGGTATTGGAGGTGGCAGTGGCTTTGGGGGAGGGGCTGGCTTCGGAGGAGGAGTAAGTGGGCTCGGTGGAGGATTCGGAGGTGGCGGTGGATTTGGTGGTGGAGGAAGCATTGGGGGTGGTTTGGGATTTGGTGGAGGAGCTGGTGGTGGAAGTGGTATTGGAATTCCTTAGTGCCTTGAGGCACAAGGAACCTATTCATTTATCTTCTCAATCTACACATTTCAATAACAAAACTACCATTATTTGTAAATTTGTTCCATCATATGAAATTCATGGAAGTGAGTAAATATTGGAAAAAATTGCTTCAATTTTGCCAATAGTAATATTTAGGACACGTTTTGCAATATTTTACACTTTTACATTATATTGATCTACGGCCCATGACGAGTCGAACCCAAATAATAATGAAGAAGACCAATTACACCAAGACCATCGTGCAAGATCCCACATTTAAATGAGAGAACATTCGACAAATGGGTTTAGTTGGGTTGAGTTTATATTTAATTCCTTAAAACTTGACTATAATAAAATTACGTGTTAGAGTTATTAAGATAGCGATGTCATGTTGCACTATTAAATTTATTTAAATTATATTTCAATCGAATTCGTTAAGTTCAATTCAGATCACTATTTACCCAACAAAGATAGAGAGAACGTATTAATTGTATTTGTTTGAGGATTGGTTTGAGATAGAATGTATTAATTATATTTATTAGAGGCTCTATCTCTGTGCTAATATTAATGATTTTTTTAAAATAAAAAGTAGTATGGGTATGAGCGCGGGGCGAGATTTCTTGATCCGCAGCGGGTCACTGAGCAAGGTGGAGCGGGGCAATGAATCACCTGCGCGGGGCAAGATTGGGTGTTGAAATACCCACCCCGATCTGCTCCATTACTGGATTTAAAATAAATAAATTATTTGTAAAAAATACGAGAGACTCAAAGTAAAAAAAAATGTATGTTAGAATTAAAAATTATTGTGAAATTTCAGAATGAGAGATGTTCGTGATAGCTATCTCAATTAAGAGATGATAGAAGACTCTTTTTGAATCACATGTCAAAGTCTTTCTCCTTCTCACTCAAGTCTTCCCTTCTCCAACATTATATACTTTCGCTTTCTTCCCCAATTTCCACAATTCCAACAACATGTTTGCTGGATTAATGCGAACAGTCAATTCACTGATGTGTTTTGTTTAATTAAGATTCAGTTATTTTTTATTCTTCCATCACATATACATTCGAGTGTAACATTACCCTTTGATATTTTGAATGACAGCTGCCTTGATTTAACCTAATAACATTGGGTTTTTCCAACACATGTTAGAATAACCTTCCTCAGATAATATATATTCTCAAATACCTCCTTTATTAGCGGGGTCACTACAATTTTCTAGCGGGATCACTAACTTAGCAACTTGATTATGCTTGAGTATATAATTAAAATTAAACAAAAAAAAAACAGTGACCCTGCGCTTGCGAGTGTGCATCCGTCTCTAAGTCTACAATTCTCTAGACAAGATAAGTAACTGAATAAAATACTCTCTATCATGTGACTTATTCATCAAAAAAAAATGTAATTAATTATGGATCACAAGGTCTACTGAACCTGACCTATAAATAACTATTGCACTACTTTCAGCACCTTAATGTTAGCCCTCATTATGTCCCTATATATGATTAACAATACTTGTCTACAAGGTAAGCAATTCTTCTCTTAGATTCTTCATAATTATGGCGAAATTTTGCTTCCACTTCCTCTCTCTTCTCTTTCACATGTACTATTTTCTTTTGCCTTGCTTAATAATGGCTGCAAGAAACATCACAACCGATCAATCATCTCTTCTTTCCTTTAAATCCAACATCATTTCAGATCCTTACCAATTCCTTGCAAACAATTGGTCTTCTTCTTCTTCTTCTGCTGTTTGTGCATGGACGGGAATAACTTGTAATTCACGTCACCATAGAGTGACTGCCTTAAATATATCATTCATGGATCTCACTGGAACCATACCTCCACATTTAGGAAATTTATCTTTTCTTACATCCCTAGACTTGAGTACAAACAATTTCCAAGGGAATTTGCCTAGTCAATTATCTTTCTTACGTCGATTAAAATTCCTCAATTTAACTGGAAACAATTTCAGCGGTGAACTTCCATCTTGGTTTGGTTCTTTACATAGCCTTCGAGTCTTCGCCTTAGCAAGTAATAATTTCACTGGATTTATTCCACCGACCATATTCAACATATCCAACTTGGAGGATTTAAGGCTATCGTACAATTCTCTAAAAGGATCAATTCCATTAGAAATTGGAAATCTTCATAATTTAAAGATTTTGTCACTCGGGCCTAATAAGCTTTCTGGATTTTTGCCACCTCAGATATTCAACATTTCCTCATTGGAAAGAATTTATTTATTCAATAACAGTTTATCCGGTAGCCTTCCAGATTATATGTGTCACCATCTTCGTAAGCTAACAAATCTTCAAATATCATACAATGATTTGAGTGGGGGAATGCCATCAAATTTATCTCTTTGTTCATCTCTTCTATATATGGATTTATCTTTCAACAACTTTGCTGGTGACGTACCAAAGGAAATTGAGAACTTGGAGATGCTTCGACTGCTATATCTTGACTATAACAATTTCAAAGGTATGATAGATATATAGTAGTTAATTTATCTCTCGCAAATTGGCATGGACGGGAATAACATGTCTCCAAATTGCTCGTCACAAAATTAGCTCTTTTTTTTTCTTTCATTTGACTCAATAAATTATACTCTACTAATATTTTCGTAATCTGTATGAAATTTTTTGGTTTTTGACAAATAATTTATGACGAGGGAGAATTCAGTTGATGGAATTGACCAATAGTTATTATTTTTCTATGTTTTCTTTGGGGGTGGGGTGGGGGATGTATTCATTCAGGTGCACTGTCGATTTTGTCAAATTCTTCACGACTTCGATGGTTGAGTGTGACTGCCAATAATATTGGAGGAGTCATACCCCAAGAAATAGGGAAGTTGGAACTCGAAGAGTTAAATCTTTCCCTTAACAATATCACCGGTAAGTATACAAAAAAAACCCCAAAAATGCATGAAATTTTGAAACAGACGAAGTGTTAATTAATTTAGAATTCTCACTTGGTGACTTTTCAGGTGAAATTCCAAGGGCTTTGGGTAACTTAACTATGCTTAAAGTTTTATCCATTTGGAATAACACCCTAACAGGTACAGTAACTACCACCTTAGCCAAAAAATAAAACACGTACAGTAACTTATTTGTACAGTTATTGTGTAACTAGTGGTGGAATCAGTTCATTGGGTTAAGTTGCACTTCACCTCTCACAAAATTCAGTTATGCACTGGAATTGCATGTTTTACTGTTGCAAGTCAAACAGACTGAAATTTTGTAAGAGAAAGATAAAATTAGACTCAATAAACTGATGTCACCCTTAATTTCCCCATTTATCATTAATACAAATGACACCAAGAATTCATGTATTTTATTATAGGTACAATACCAAGGGAGATTTTCAATATTTCATCACTACAATTTATTCAACTAACAGCCAATAGAATCTCCGGTAGTCTTCCCAGTTACATATGTGACAATCTTCCGGGACTATACAAGCTTAGTGTGGGACAAAATATGATAGAAGGTCAAGTACCATCTGGTTTATCGCAATGTGTGGAACTTCGAGTTTTATCGTTCACCCTAAATAAACTTAGTGGAGAACTACCCGAAGAAATTGGGAATTTGACGAATCTTGAATGGTTAACTATTGGTGCAAATCGTCTAGAAGGTAGATTATTGATCCTTTATTATTATTATTATTATTATTATTTTTCTCTTGTTTTTCCCTTGTTAATCCTTATTTATACCATGGCAATTGTTAAATACTTTATCCTCACAAATTCAAGGTCTACATTTGACTTGCACAATAATTAAAAAGAGTAATTTGAGAATGAGTTAGTTAGAATAGTAGAATTCTTACGTTATTGGACTTTACATCTTTTAAATATACAAGGCCAGTTATGAAAAAATATAACAATTTTAGATATTGAACGTTCATTTCGAGACAAACTAAAATAGTAATTGGACAATCAATTTTGGACGGATATAATTAGTTAGTGAAAATCTAAATACATTGAAGCTCTTGGGTTATGCATTGTATATTTATTGAATATCCACACTCATGCTTATTTAAGACTCTTTCCGTCTAAACTAAATGTTCGTATTTCATTTACACAAGAATTAAAAAGAGTTGTTTGAGTATAAACAAATTACAACATTCTAAATTGAATGTTCATATTTGATTTGTAGAAGAATTAAAAATAGGTGTTTAACATGAGTAAGTTACAACATCAGAAAAGTAGGGGTGTCAATATAGTAATGTGAATCGAACTTGATATAACTCACATAAAAATTTAAAAGATCAGCCCAAAAAAGGCTAAGCTTACGAGCTAAATTTATATTAACAAAAAAATCAATTTTTTTGTAACAAAAATAGTTGAATACGATGAGACATGAAACTTAATCCTGATAAGAAAATAAATCTACATAATACAATGATACTTAATTTCTTTAGCAAGATAAACTAATAAAAAGATAACCAAAATAAATATATAGTAAGGTTAAATGTTGAGGAATCCACATACAACTTAAAGAAAATCCTGACATAAACTAAAACAAAAGAAACGATACGTTGAACTGCATAGTACAACTATACGTCCTTATTTTTTAAAGAGATAATCACTAATTATACCCTCGAGAGATGTTTGTATCGCAACTGTTACCCCTCAGCATTATATCGAGTCTTTTATGTCCCCAACAATTTACGGGGTGCCATTTAATTC
>JAOWBF010000039.1:3924690-3935485 GCA_028566175.1 Vinca major
AATTGTCTTGTTATTAGTGATGGGAGGGGTATTTTGGTAATTAGAGTGAGGTGGGGAAATTTGGTAAATGGTGCGGCGGGAGAGGTAAAAGCCCCAGGTGGTGGCGGAGAAGCCGTCGTTGGGTAAAATGAGGAAGCTGGAGGAGGGAGGTGGGACCGAGGAGCATCTCCAGGTGGAGCAAACGGAACGGAAACGGAGGAGGTCGATTGAGGAAGTGAAGTGGTTGGAGATGAGGTTTAGGAGTTCAGTCGGGAGTTGGGACCATTCCGCCGCCATGGATTGGAATTCCGGTGAGGAAATTTTTTCCGAGAAGGTGAAATTAGTTATTTTACTGCTACTTTGGGAAATGAAGGAAATTTATAATTCGGGTCGCCCGGAGATTTTGGGTCCAATGAAGAAATGAATGACACATGGTCCACATTGTGGAGTGGGTTCTACTTATGGGCTTGGGCTTCTTGGGCCGAGGCAAATACTAGTGTTATAAATCAGGAGGCCTTTCCTTAGCCTTTGGGCCAGACGTATGCATGTGCACAAAATATCATGGGCTTAAAGAGTGTAGGTTGGACAACTCTCAGCTGACTTCACTTTTTATTTATGATAAGATTAGAATTCGAGTCACATAGAAAATAATTTTATGTGGTATTATCATATTTATACTATCAATATTCAAGAAAGATTAGTTGATGTAACCTGAATTACTAATATATAAAAAGTGTGCATATTCACTAAAGTTAGAAGTTCTACTATTGTCCAGTGCAGACGATCACCGTTTAAATAGTTTTGAGAGTTCGAGTCACCTAAAAAGAAATTTCATGACGTATTATGAGGTTTATTCTATGCATATCCGAACTAGATTAGTTGAAATAACCTGAATTACTGATTTATAAAAAAGAGTGCAAATTAACTGAAATTACAAGTTTGATTCTTGCCTAATACAGTCGATCACCGTTTAAACAGTTTTGAGAGTTTGAGTCACTTAAAAAGAAATTTTATGACGTATTATGAGGTTTATTCTACGCATATTCAAATTAGATTAATTGAAATAACATGAATTACTGATTTATAAAAAAAGAGTGCAAATTAACTGAAATTACAAGTTTGATTCTTGTCTAATGCAGACGATCATCATTTAAACATTTTTGAGAGTTTAGAAAGGAAAAAATAAAAACTGCATATTGTATTTAGAATGAATTTTTATTGTCAAGAAGGCTAGCATAATTAATTAATTAATACTTCCAACCAAAACAATAGTTTTGAGGTTTAATTTTCAAAATCTGGGGCAAAATTAGAATTTTGTTTTCAAAAATGAAAAAGTGGTTCCAAAAGCCCAGCTTGTTTGTATTTTGTTATGAAAATATATTAAGGTTGCAGTCCTTATTTCATAATCCTTCCAACATTATGAATACCTTAACTCTTCATTGAAAAAAATGTTATAAGAAAAGCATAACCTACACATTCAAACTCCATTATCTACCCTTTATGAAAGGTTTCATAATCTACATTTTCTAACCCTGTAAATAGAGGGCTTATTTTGATGTAAGAGATACTTATGAAATAACATAGAAATACTTTTCTTATCTCTTGTGTCTTGTCTACTTCATCCTTATATTATATTTTAGTTTAGTGGTGGAATTCACTCTAGAATTCCATCAATTTTATAATATATTTTTATTTATTATTAATAGTATTATTTTGTTTTTCCGAAAGAAAAAAAGATCTGAGTATTACTCTATTTTTTGGGAGTCTGCAAAAAGTGTTAGGAGAACATAAAACCGGAAATTCTCTTCATGGGCCGATCGCAATGAGACACTACTCAGATAATTTCAGACGGAACCTACTATGTTAGTAGCTCTCTCTCAATTTATGTAAGAAGGTGTGTACATGTCCCATTGGGACGGGGCAAAGATTAGACTGACACTGATTATGGAGAAAGATCAAAACATGATACTGAAAAAAATTGGAGGAACATTTTTGTCCAAAACGGAAGTGGGACTTCCGTTTTCAAGGTACATAATACGGAAGTGGGACTTCCGTTTTCAAGGTATATATATATTCTGTGCCTTGAAAACGACACTTCCATTTTCGGGCGAACCACGTCACCCCACTCGCGCTGTGCCACGTCACCCAAAACGGAAGTCCCACTTTCGTTTTCGTCCAACTTTCATTTTGGACAAAAATGTTCCTCCAATTTTTTCAGTGTCATGTTTTGGTACTTTCTCTATAATCAGTGTCAGTCTAATCCTTGTCCCTTTGGGACCGATCCATGGCAAACTCACCCCATAAAACCCCAAGAAAAACCTCATACTATTACTTATTCCAATACAAATCAAAATCTTCTAGGAAATACACATTCCAATTCAAAGGAAGCAACATAAATGAAGTCCGAAAAAGTAGGCAAAAACAACTCAAAGAAGTTTACTACCGGAGCTTCTTCCCTCTCAATTAATCAGCCTCATGCTTCTCTTCTACTCGGCGGCATTGTTGAGAAAGGTTTTTCAGATCAATCGCCGCCGTCCACCGGTCCATTCTCCGTCCCTCAACCTTCCGTTCTTCCTTTTCCGGTTGCCCGCCATCGCTCTCACGGTCCAGTAAGCTTCCTGCCAGCTATTACTTTTACTGATATTTTACCATTATCATAACTGATTTTTGCCGCGCAAAAAGTTAGGATTTTTATGTATTCAATTAGGGCTTTAGATGATGAATAGTGTCATTTATTAACTGTTCTTCCGTTTGAAAGTAACTGTCACTTTAGATAGTCATTCAGATTGAATGTCCATATTTGAAATGCATAAGAATTAAGAAGAGTGTTTTGACCATAAGTTACAACAATATCCTTTAAAGGAGGACCCATAGGAGCTTGCCGTCCAGGAGGTTAGTTATGGGCATTTAAGGAGAAAATATACTATTTTTAAGAGAGTGAACATTCATTTTATGACAAATTAAAATAGAAAGTAGACATTCAATTTGGGACGGAAGGAGTAATTGATTTGCTTGAATTGAATAATAAGTATACAAGGGAAATGATAAATGGCTCATGAGAATGGGATAAAAATTGGATCAATTGAGGTCAAAATGTCAAAACGGAAATAAAGTAGTACTATTGCCTCCCGTTTGTAGGAAGGAAGACTTATACTGCATTTTATACTTTTACCCCGAATTAATCCAATTAATTGGCTCAATTTGAGCCCCTAACACTACCCATTATACAATATTATCCTTTGCCTGGTAATTTCAATTTAGCTCCAACCAAACTTTTGCTACTACTACTAGAAGGGGTATATTTGGAAAAGATATTGAATAATGTCTTGATTTTCTAAAGTGACATATAATTAGAAATAAAAGGTATGTCTAAGTGATGCTTCATTTCAATCCGAGGGGGTAATATTATTCTTCTTATTTACTTTTGTTTTGGTGGAGGGCAACCGGTTTTATTTTCTAGTTGCATCATTTTGCTTGGAAGCAGGGAAGAGCTTGGTATGAAAGTTTTTATGTGGATAGATACACCGAGGTGTTTATTTATTTATTTCATAGCATTGGGATCCAGTTTTGCTGGCATTAGTGGGACTGTTGATGTTGAGGATGATGAAGATGGTGGCGATGAAGAAGATTTCAGTGTGTTTGATCTGGTTACGGCTTCTGCCAAACCACTGCAAAGAAAACAGAAGCAAGGTTTGGATTTTAGTCTCTGGCGTGAGATAATGGACAGTGATGATAGTATTGTATCACACGAAAATGTGGAAAATAAGCATGTTAAGTCGAAAAAGCATAATAAAGTCGGCCCGGTAACTGAGATTTCAAATGGGTTACACAAGCCTGTTGTTGATGCTGAGACAAAAGCACTGGATTTGGATGTAGAAGACAAGTATTCTGCTGCTTCTGACAGGGTAAAGGAACAAGGGCAAGGTACATCGTATATGGCTATGGATATCGAGCATGCTCTTCCTTCTAAAGCTTTTGGTCAGAAAATAGGAGAATCAAATGATGCAATAACAGAAAGAAAGGAAGAGGTTACAGGACTAAGATCTCCGAAGACGGATAACAAAATGCAAGTCGATACAGACCTGTCAACAAACAGTAAGGCATTGTGTTTGGTTCCTCTAAATTGGATGGTGAAAATGTGGAAATGAGCCTAAAGAGTCAGATTGATGCTGAGAATCGTGCCCGGTTAGAGAAAATGTCAGCTGATGAGATTGCAGAGGCTCAGGCTGAGATAATGGAAAAGATGAATCCAGCGTTGTTAGATGCTTTAAGGAAGCGAGGGCTACAAAAATTAAAAAGGAAACAAATTTCAGGTTCAGATATGGCTGTAGATAATGAATCCAGAAACTTGCAGGAACCGAGCAATTTGATTAATGCATCAACACTTTCTGATAATGCTAGCTCCCAAAGGGTGATGGAAGAGGATGCAAAGGACAAAGCGAGAGACTTCAACAATCATGATGCTCCAAGTTTCACCTCAAAAAGGGCTAGTTTGTGGGATTCGTGGAGCAAAAGAGTTGAGGACGTTAGGAACCTAAGATTTTCGCTGGATGGTAACATTATCAAATCTAATTTTGCAGAATTAGCGGACAATGGTAAGGCCAAGATCCAACTGTTTTTTTTCCAGCTACACTGCTGCTATCGTTATTATCTGGTGCTTTCAACCAATAAGTTTTGAGTTTCATTTTTTGAATTTTCCATGGTTTTTTATCTAGCATATCTTATTTTTCCGTACAAAAGCTATCTAGTTGTTGAGGATGGCGTGCACTCTGGGTGAAATGAAAGGCAAATAATTGTGTTCTAGAAGAATCCAAAACAAAAGTAAAACAATATGCAGAGGGTTATGGAGGAAAGTGTATGTAATAACAAAAATCAGCAAAAGGAAATTTCAAATGCAAAAATAGTTGAAAATGGAAAATGGAAAAGCAGAAAACACCAACATACTTATAAAGGTTAAAGTTATCTTTCTTAATTATTTTTCCGGGGAGAGGGATCAAGGAGAATGAAGATAAAAAGTAAATCTTATGATGAACACACAAAAAATTAATAAAGTGCTGGTGTGAAGGTTGTTAAAAGACACTTGCAATCAATGACTTTAATAGAGATTTTGACATTCAACTCCCTCCCCTCAAAATAATAAATAAATAGTAAATCTCCCGACTTTCCCCAGGTAGTATTCCCACGCAAACTGGATACAATGCGGGTAATGTCTCTGAGCGAGACTTCCTCAGGACTGAAGGCGACCCTGCTGCTGCTGGTTATACCATTAAAGAAGCAGTTGCTCTCACTAGAAGTGTGGTAAGTGAAGATATTTTGTGCTGTTTATCCTATTTGGTACGCTGTTTTCTGAGTTCTTGATAAATTTTGGGCTTTTCTTAATTGCATAATTCAGGTTCCTGGGCAACGGGCTCTCGCATTACATCTTCTTGCCACCATGCTTGATAGAGCTATAGTCTGCATTGTTCAGAATAAAGTTAGGCACACTTCGAAATTTGATGAAACTGGTGGAGTTGGTGATTGGGAGGCTATTTGGGCTTTTGCCCTTGGCCCAGAACCGGAGCTTGCTTTAACACTAAGGTAGATGTTTACCGCCTTTCTGCTTATACTTGTTTTCCCTGTCTTGTTTGCCAAGATCTTCTGGTATATTGGATTTGTTTCCGTCCTTTAGATGCTGCTCAGTAGCTTGTGTCAGAGATTTAGGTCAAGCAAAAGTCAAATCTTAAGTAGGATAGGGCTGTAGCAGTGAGTTGATGGCCTGACTCTTATGGCTTCTATATCTGTTGATTTGAAAATACTTTTGTTTCAAGTCCCAATCTTCCTGGTCCTTAGTGGCTCTATGATATAGGTAAGTGTTACTGTAGAAATGATTTTTTTACTTTGGAGTTTGGACCAATGCACCATGCAGTTGGAGTGCAAATAACAATTCCATGGCATATTATGTCATACGATGCAAGAATATGCACTGATAGTTTGATGTACATTTGGCTACCTTTGTGCATAACAAAAAGACAAAATTTGCCTAGAAAGAAGGCAACTTAGGCTATTTCCCTTTAACTCATTTATACTAGATGTTCCTAACGATGTTTCCTGACTTGTAGGATATGCCTTGATGATAATCACAATTCTGTGGTTCTGGCTTGTGCAAAAGTTATTCAGTCTGTGTTGAGCTGCAATATCAATGAAAGTATCTTTGAAACTTCAGAGGTACTTCTTCTTTTGTTGTTTGGTTGCTTTAGCTTTTGTATCTACGTATGGCATTGAACTCACTTGCAATATTTTCTTTTCAGAAGATTTCGACTCTTGATGTATCTACTGCTCCTGTATTTAGAACTAAACCAGAGATTGAGGTTGGGTTTCTTCATGGTGGTTTCTGGAAGTACAATGCTAAACCATCGAATATTCTTCCTTTTGCCGATGATGTGGATGACAAACCTGACGAAGAACCCACCATTCAAGATGATGTGGTTGTTGCTGGTCAGGATGTAGCTGCAGGTTTGGTCAGGATGGGATCTCTTCCGAGGATCCAATACTTGTTGGAGGTATGTAGACGGAGGACATGGTAACCTAGTTTTATCCATTAAGCCTGAAAAGCTAGAAGTTGTTTGTTGTACCATTGCAATGAACTGGTAAACTAAGGGTTGAAATATGTGATGACAGACAGAACCTTCAGCAGCTTTGGAGGAATCCTTGCTATCTATAATAATTGCAGTAGCAATGCATTCCCCAACTTGTGCAACTGCAGTCATGACTTGTGAAAGGCTTGTTCAGATAGTTATTGAAAGATTCATAAAGAAAGAACAAATGGAAATTAATCCTTCCAAGATAAAGTCGATTACTCTCTTGAAAGTAAGACTTATATTTGTCTTTACTTTTTTACTGTTAGTTTTTCACTTCACTGCCTCAACTGTTTTAGTGCAATAGATGCTCTCTTGCACTAATAGAAAGATAATTTTCTTTGGATTCTCTGACATATAAAGGTACTGGCCCGGATTGACAAGAAAATTTGTGTAGAATTTATCAAGAGTGGAATTGTACCAAAGGTTACATGGCACTTATGTCGATATTCCTCTCTTGACCAATGGATGAAATCTGGAAGAGAGGCCTGTAAACTTGCATCAACACTTTTGGTTGAACAATTACGGTTATTGAAGGTCTGCATCAGATATGGGTATTGTGTGTCCTTCTCAGTGGATCTGCTTCCTGCCTTAATAATTTGGTTGAATTTGCCTCCTTTTGAAAAACTAGTTGAAAACAATATCCTTAGTGAGTTTGCTGCAATCTCCAAGGAAGCATACCTAGTTCTGGGAGCTTTGACTGAAAGACTTCCAAATTTCTATAAACCTATGCAACATGGATATACTACAGCTGAAGAGATGGAGACTTGGTCTTGGAATCATGTCGGCCCCCTAGTTGATTTAGCACTTGAGTGGACAATGGTAAGGAACATTGGACCTTTATCCAGATTCCTTGTTTTGCAAAAAGGAGAAATTAGGTATGATATGCTGCAGAACTCAACCATAAAGTCTCTCTTATGGGTGGTTTCTTCTGCTGTGCACATGCTCTCTGGTGTGCTTGGAGCTGTGATCCCACTGGACGCTATGGAATTGGAAGGTGGATATGTGCCATGGCTGCCAGAATTTGTTCCTAAGATCGGAATCCAACTTATTAAGAGCAGATACTTTTGCTTCTCAGAGGTGGATGTTCCAGTAAGCGACAATGATCTCGCTGGAGGTGGATCTTTTGTTGAGTTTTTGTGTCATTTGAAATGTAACTATGGAGATGAGACATCAATGGCTTCTGCTTCATGCCTTCAAGGATTGTTGCAAACTGTTACTTTGGTGGATAAGTTGATTCAGTTAGCTAAGCCCAGCACTGATAATTCGTTAAAGCAATACCAGAGTTCTTCAAGAGAAGACAAAATCCTAGCTTACGGGATCATTCAATCTTCTCTGGGTGAATTAAAGACGTTGCTGACAACTCATATGGAGTTTGCTTCTAATTGGCATCACACCAAGCCAGTTGAGATGTTCGGCAGAGGTGGTCCTGCTCCAGGGATTGGTGTGGGCTGGGGTGCCTCTGGTGGAGGGTTTTGGTCCAATGCTATTTTGCTGGCTCAAGTAGACGCAAGATTGGTCACTTGTTTGATTGAGATTCTCCTGAATTACTTTGTTGAAGTTCCATTTGAAGTTGAACAGAGGAACACCTCCATGCAAATGATAAATTCTGCTCTAGAAGTTTGCCTAATTTCTGGACCTAGGGATAGGTCAGTTATAAATAAAATATTTGACCTTCTGTTCCAAGTTCCTGTCCTCAAGTGTCTTGAATTTTGTATACACCAATTTATTAATCTTGACGGCAGATTTAAGGCTTTTGGCTGGAAATACGAAGAAGAAGAGTATAGGCTCTTTTGTGCTCTTTTAGCTTCTCATTTCAAAAGCAGATGGCTGCCTATCAAGAAAAAGTCCAAAGTGAAGGGCGAAAATCAACCTCTTAGTCAGAATGTGTCTAAGAAGCAGAATATTCCTCTGGACACGATTTATGAGGAAGCAGTGGCATCAAATGTAGACCATGAAGGCGTAACTTCTTTATCTAAAGAGTGGGCTTACCAGAGGTTACCACTTCCCAATCATTGGTTTCTTAGTCCAGTATCAATCACACATTACCGGAAAAAGGGAAATGCACCTAGCAAATCTATTAGAGTGAGTTCTGAGCGCGAGCAAGCAAGTCTTATCGAAGTCGCTCAGGCTGGGCTGTTCTTTCTTTTAGGCCTTGAAGCAATGTCTGCTCTCCTTCATGATGGGTCCCACTCTTCTGTTCGGGATGTACCTGTGGTTTGGAAATTGCATGGTCTATCTGTACTGTTAGTAGATGGGATGGGTGTTCTTGAAAATGAGAAGAGCAGGGATGTCTATGGAGCTTTACAAAGCATCTGTGGGCAACTTATTGATAAATCAATGTCAGATCGTATAGAACAAGTGGACTTTGAGTCGCTAAAATTTCAAACGGAGGTACATGAGAACTATTCTTCATTTGTTGAAGTGCTTGTGGATCAGTTTGCTGCTGTTTCTTATGGTGACTTGATATTTGGTCGGCAAATTGCTCTCTATTTACACCAAGGAACTGAAGCTTCTGTTAGGCTTGCGACATGGAATTCTTTATCTAATGTTCGTGCTCTTGAACTTTTGCCACCTCTGGATAACTGCATCGCTAGAGCTGATGGCTATCTTGAACCGATTGAGGTACCGCTGCCAAACTAAAGTTACTGTTGTACCTTTGAATCATAGTCCCTTAATAGCCCCCTGATGCTAATATATTCTACTGGTTAAATATCTCTAACCTTATTTACTAATTTGGTTTATATATTTACTTCGTGAGTTCGCGAGGAAGAAAAGAAAAACTGAAGGACTAAACATTTGTGCAGGATGATGAGGGGATCTTAGAAGCTTATGTAAAATCATGGGTTTCTGGGGCACTTGATAAAGCAGCAAACAGAAGATCTGCCTCATACACATTGGCCTTGCATCACGTTGCCTCTTTCATTTTCGAGACCTGCAGTGCAGATAAACTTTCACTCCGAAATCAACTCGTGAAATCTCTTTTGCGAGACTATTCTCGTAAAAGACATCACGAGGTATTGTTCTGATCCAAATTTTCCATATTTATTTCTATTTTGTGTTCTCCCATTCTAATAATTAGAAATATGACAAGATAATAGCGGTTATGTTGAATATTTTAATATCACTATTCCTTTACAGAAAATCCTTGTCTCTCTAGTGGTTTTACTATGTTTAATTAATGAGTATTTTCTGTTGTTAGTGGCGATGAATGTGGAACAGATATCTAAATCTTAAACCTTCACTTGCTGCTTATCCAAATATTTTGTTTTATGGCAGGGAATGATGATAAATTTGCTTCAATACAAGAGGCCGGCCACATGCACGATGCTTGGAGTTGCAGATTCTTCCTCCTTTGGTATTTCTGAGCTAGAGAAGAGACTTCATATGTTGAAAGAAGTTTGTAATGGTGATTTGTCTTTATTGAAAGAGGTCGAAAAGCTTGAGCAGTGTGTGAGAAAAGAATGACATGAAGAGAGCATAGGCGGACGATATAATTTAGCCAGAGAGTATGTAACAAGAATGTATATACCTTCAGATTGTGGATATAATCAGCCATGCTTCTTGTAGGATGAATAGCTTGATTAGATTTAGGCAAAACTGTGAGACATTTTCTTTCCCACATTTTATGTTGGAAACTCATGCATAATCCACAACATTACCTGGTTCGGATATTGCATTTTTTTTTTGTCAGCAACCTTAATTCTTACCTCAATAGAGGAGGAGAATTTTTTTTGCTCCTCGTAGGGGAGGGTGTCGAACCCGAGACCTCATGGTCACGGGTTGGTCATAACCCCACGGGTTCGGATACTGCATAAGACTCTATAATGAATTTTTTTATTTTATAACTGATAAACTCTAAGGTGAAATGACCATATTTAAAAAATAATTATATGTATTAAAGAGAGTTTTTATAAAGAAGGATGCAAATGACCATTACCTACTTTAGGTGAGAGTCTTGTTAATCTTATCGCGGATAATCCTGATGTGCAGCTCCGACTCCGAATCCAACTTAGCTCTTCAATCTAATCTTATTAAGAAAGAAAAAGATAAGTTCTCTATGTTTTTTACTAAAATGTTTGCGAAATAAAATAAATTTTAAATCACTGGCACACACTTCACTGTGGACTCACTGGGCTATTTATAGCTCACCCTTTCTCTGTTTTCTGTTTTAGTTCTTGCAGGATTAAGCGGATAAAACA
>JAOWBF010000039.1:4275947-4290739 GCA_028566175.1 Vinca major
GGTTTATGTTGGTTAATCTTAGTGAGTAAGTTTAAAACTTATATTCAAATCAATAAATATAACATACGTAAGTTAAAAATTTTAATTAAATAAAAAAGAATTGACGTTTTATCATATTTATATTGCAGTTATTGATATGAATATAAATTTTAAAATTATTCATTAACTAAGATAAAATTACTCGTAACAGTGGAGGCCGGGAGAATGGTCTAGTCAGGTCAACCTTTTGATTTTACTTTGGGAGGACCAACCGTAGTCCATTTTGTTTCAAATGCAAATAACTAAAACGTGTGCCATTCCTATATTTTGGTTCTGTTTCGGAACATTTGCCACCAAAATATCATAGCAATCGGAATTCAATGCGAGATAAGTATATATTTTGTAGATATAAAATAAATATTTAATCGTTAACTTTTATTTAACAATTGAAATTTTATCTTTCGTACAATTCGTATTAAATATTTATTTGATAAAAAATAATTATTAAATTAACAAACACTGATATGTTACTTAGGTATGTATAAAATACGTGTTCCACATTAAATAAAAAATATCAAGATATATAAAGGGTTGGACACGTATCAAGAACACGTGGTTCCGATCCTACGGAGGCAGTCCATCCACCCTCATGCGATTTTGAGTTTTCCAAGGAGCATTGTGAAAATATTATGGCTAATTTGGATAAGATTTCTATTTAAAAAGTTTCATATTATTTATCAAAAAAAAAAATTGTTTAAAAAGTTTCAACTTTTTCATATTGTGGTCTCATTGTTTTTTTTTCCCCTGCAAAAATCACTCATACAATTTTTATTTTTTTTAAAAAAGTTAACTTTTCGCTGAAGTAAAAACCTTATCCAAATTTGGTCTAAATATATCAAATAAAATGGGAATATTTTCTAAATACTTTATAGCGGATGGTTTAAATCGATGACTTATAAATTGGCATTTGAAATGATTTTCTTGAAATATTAAGACTAGTGATTTTGTTAAAGTAAATTTTTTCCAATCAGGTTAATTTTCCTTAAAATGATCAAACTATCATTTTGATTAATATTAATTTCTCTTAATTAATCTATCCCTCCAATGTTATTTTTTTTTTATTCACGTTCAATATCTAATTTTCTCTCTATTATGTTAAAAATCAGCACATAATCTCTCTAATATTTTTTTCCACAATATATTTTCACACCATCTATAATTTTTCCTCTCTTACTAAAAGTTTGCCCAAAAAAAAAAAACAAACAAAATGATGGAAAAATGTTATTGATTGGAAGTAAGCATCTTATCATTTGAAATGTGATTCGTTGTCATACTTTTACTTATTATTTCATATCTTTCAAATTAAAAGACCATTTTTATATACAAAATGATAGGAAAATGATCATTCAGTCAAATAGAAAAAACATTATCTTACAATGTTATATCGTGTCTACTTGTCAGCAAAGAATGCCCAAAGATACTTTGCAAAGGTGCATATCTGAAAAGATGAGGTTCTCTTTAAAAAAAATCTTTAAAAGAAGGAAACAAAACAAATTTGCATACTTCAATTCCCATAAACTTTTCTTCTATTTTAAGATAATAAAGCGAAAAAAAAGAGAAAGAAAAATGACATTTGAAGTTGAAGTTAATTATCTCTCTCCCCTTTCGGGACGAAGTCAAGTTTTATAAATTGGGGCAAAAAAATAGCAACAGTATATCGCACAAAATATTGTGAGACAAATTTAATAAAATATTTTGAATTATATATAAAATTTATTATATCTAATACTTCCTCCATTCCTAAATATAAGACTCTTTAAACAATTTGAAAAAATTAAAGAAGTTGTCATTTTAGCTAAACTTCCAATATTACCCTCCACCCTCCCCCTCTCCCACTTCTACATCATAAAGAAAGGAAAATGTTGAGAGTATAATTGGAATTAATTATTGACAACTAATAAAAGAACCTTAAACGATAATTAATTTGGATGCATAGATATCTCCTAAATGACAATTAATAGAAAATAGAGAGAGTAATATTTTTAAAACATTTGGGAGCGATTGCCCAACCTGATGTCACTGGTCGCACGAAGTCTAAGACTCTCAAGAGACGACCCGTGACACTACCCTGTCTTCGCCACTGCTCTCTCTCAATGTACAACTTTAGATGAATATGTTTGACAATGCTAGTCAAGAAAGGCCTACCATGCTTTTTGGATACGAACGTTAATTTTACACGCATTTTCACAAAAAATAAAAAATTTGCTATCATAAAATTATTCTCAAGGTGATGCTTTATAAAATTGTTTTTTCTTACCCTCCCCTTCCTAAATTAAATGTCTACTATTTTATTTATTTAATTCGTTAAGGTGACATTAAAACTCCTGAACAATTACTAAATTTATTTTTGATAATCGATATTCAAATATATTTGACTATATTAATTCAGTTAAAATCTGAAAGACAATAAGACAATATAGTTGGCTAACAGAAAATTCTACAATTCAAATATCTTAAACTCGCACATTTCTCTATACAAGTCTTCAGGGGCGTCTCAAAAAAATTGGAGGCCCAGTGCTAAATTTTAAAATAAGGCTCTATATAAACGAAGAAAAGTGACTTTCATGTAAATATAACCAAAAAAAATCATTATGAATGTATCATAAAATATTTTAAACATAATTTTATAAACACAAATAATTTTTATTATTCTTCAACAAATATATATAAAATAAAATTGAGACTCCCAATTTTTTAAAGTCCTATACGGTCGAGCAATTCAAATACTCTCTTAGCCATCCCTACCAGTCTTGAAGGATCACATGTGTGACCAACTAACCTATCCTGAGTTGAAGATGATTGCTAAATGTTCTAATCCAATTTGTGGGCAGACATGGATGTATATTGATTTACCGAATAATTAATTGACCATACCATAGGAATAATCTATTGTTTTAAAAGGGTTATTTACTTGCTTATTGCTAGTTCCGTGATTAAGCTACATTTCAAAGTCTAAAAAATGCTATAGCTTTGAGAGCAGATATTATACTTCCTCTGTTCCAAATTAAATATCAACATTTGAATTTCATTATAATTAAAGAGTTTAGTTTGACTAATAGTATTAGGGAGTTACCATAATAACCTCATTAATTAGTACTCCCTTAATGATAGGCATATAAATTAGTAGAACTTGCATGGCTAGTTATCAGTGGCGGAGCCAAGGGGGAGCGGGAGGGGCGCCCGCCCCTAACATTTTCAAAACCAACGAATTTTCTATATAAAAAAAATATATATTTTGTGATATTTCCACATAAATATTGTATTTCGCTTCTCTAAAATTTTTTAATAAGAAATTCGCTCAAATATCAAATTCCTAACTCCGCCATTGCTAATTATGTGACTTAAGTGAGAAAATACAATCATTTAAAAAAGTAAATATTCATATTGTGGAAGAAAACAACATTCTCTAATTTCAATTTCTAGAAGGCGGCTTGACTCAACTGGAAATGTTAAAGAATCCCATTCAACTTAGTCTGGCTTCGTATTAATCAAATAAAATAAATAGGAGTCCAAGGCAGTAGAGTTTTTTATTTTTATTTTTGGTGGGGGGAGAGGTATATGTGTCAAATCAGGAGCTGATTTAGAACTTCTGACTTTGGGGACGAACCTTTTACTAAAAAAATCTCTAGGAACTGAATACAATGAATAAATATCTAAAAAATTCAGCATTTTGAAAAATGTTAGAGACATCCGCCAACCGTTCCTCTAAATCTGCCATTGTCCTGTGGTCATGTAATTAGTTGTTGTGAGACAAGATGTAAGTTCTAAAATTAAAAGTCAATTATAGATCACATGTCTTTTTTCGCAAATCGCAACCACTAACTCATATCACACAGAAGAAAATGAAAAAAAATTCAATCATTCAAGGTAGAGCATGATCTCTTTTTTTTCAGAGAAGGGAGGAAACAGAGATACCATTACTTGTCTGAAGTTACAATATCACAGCTAGAGAAAACACCAAGGTAACAACCATATGTTGAGTTATTGAATCTAAAGTATTAAACACAGGTCTACGCTGACGCAAAATTATAATTAAGGCAGCGTTAATTATTTTAAATAGTCAACTTAGGTAACTCTTGACTCTTTTGTATCTTGATATCGTAAAATATCTTGACTTGACAGTTCTCACACAGTCGATTCCTTGACGAACTAAATTAACAATTTCGTGTCTTTTATTATTGTTTTTGTTCCTTTCTCTGCAGTTTATTTCCTAGTAACCATGAAAAAATTCCTCACACAGCCTTATTTCCTGTAGATTTAACCCAATCAACCACTAAACTCATGGCAAACTACACAGGAACAAGGATGGTGCCTAGATATTCCATCCCGAGCCAACATCAAAGAAAATATGTCCACCGTCGGATCAAATGTACCAGTATCACAAAATATCAAACACAAGAATGCTTAAAAAGGAAATAAACAAATTTTTAGGCTATGATAACATCTCATCAAGTTTACACAGTAAGGTAAATTATACAAATCTAGGATTATGATAAAAAGGAGGATTCTCCACTTCAATCAACAAACAAAGGCTTATAACATATCTGAACTATCAAGTATATACTTCCACATTACAACTTTACTACAGTAAGACCAACTTCTTTGACGCTGTCAACGAGCAAGTCAGTTTTAGGTCTATAAACCGCCATAGCTTGCTGTCTCCACAGAGGCGAGCTCAGTAAAGAAATCAGATTAATAGGTAATCAGTCACATCACAACTATGTTTCCTCCGCAAATTTTTTTCCCAGTACATACTCACAATATACTGCAGGCCCTTTGACCCTTTCTCTTCTTTTCCTTCTTTTGCTTAGGAGGCTGCAGAACCACCTTAATGGCTGCATCAAATACACCTTTCACATTCTGCAGGTAAATACGGTACTTTTGGGGTCATAAATAATGTTTTCAAAAACAAGAAACAGAGTTTGCATCGAAGTAACAACAACCTGCTGTGTTTTGGCACTGCACTCGATGTAAGCAGTTGCTCCAATCAACTTTCTTAGCTCTTCCCCCTTCAGACATGGATCAAAGTCAGGTTTTCCACTGAATTCCCTATTTTCTCATCCACCCACCCATGGCCCGTACACACACACACACAAGGCACGAAGTATAGCTTAAGTTATTGTTATAACTTATACATATGATTACCCACTCCAATTGCAGAAATAGTGTCACATACCTGAGGTGTAGTGATCGGCACTGCTCCAGGGTGGTCTACGAAAAACTGCTTATCATCTCGGAGATCTACCAATAGATGATTAGCAAGTTACTTCAAGTAGCTCAAAAAGTCAAGAATATGATAAATTATTATGAGGCGTTTAAGCATTGGGGGAGAAAAGGAAAGGAAGCAGTTGATAGGGAGGTAAGTTTGGGTCAAAGGTCTAGAAAAATATGTTTTCTTCATCAGTGGGCATGCTCATTTATTTTGGGCAATCAGTCTCACATTAAAGATAGGCTACCACTAAAATAAGAGTTGCAATGAAGAAAAACAATTACCTAATTTTGTTCCAACCAGAATAATTGGAACTCCAGGAGCGTAATGCCTCAATTCAGGAATCCACTGAACATTGAAGCCACAATAAGAAAGATAAAAGACAAAGAGAAACAATCAGTGCCATTTGAAGAGTAAATATCAGCCTATTTCGGCTTCACTGCATTTCCAACATTCATTTTCAAAACCAATAGAGAATGAAGATGAGATTATGAGCCCGGGACATCAATCCAGTTTCACCCACAAATAAATCAATTACGCACAGCGCACACGTCTATTACTATGTGTATGTGTATATATGCAATCATGTTAACTTGTTCTGTCAAGTTGAAAATATATGGCTTTCCTTCCTTTCCAAGTCAATAACACCTTCATGCAAGTTAGTGAGCACAAATTGAATGTAGGAAAGCAAACAAACAAATCCAGAAAACCTGGGGAGGAACTTTACCTTTTTCGAGACATTCTCATAGCTGGCCTTGCTAACAAGAGAAAATGCAAGAATAAACACATCTGCCCCGCGATAGCTCAAGGGTCTTAATCTATTGTAGTCCTCCTGACCTGTTGAATTGGAGAGGAGGCAAGTCAATACCTGTAACATTCAAGGCTTAAAGAAGACTGATATTATGATTCACAGTAAAAGTTTAGCTTGCCTGCAGTATCCCATAACCCTAAATTGACAGTGCTTCCATCCACAACCACATTTGCACTAAAATTGTCAAAGACAGTTGGTACATAGTCCTGGTCACGAGCAAAATTCGTAAAAGAGTTTCTTAATTGGGTTATATGAAGAAATAAATGAATCATAATATCATATGTTCTTTGATACTATAAACTCCAAACTTGGCAGAGATTCCATAAAATGAGTGAGAGAATTTGTCGACAAACAAACTTCATGGACCAACTAGAGAAAGGGTACAACCACTAAGAATGTGACTAATTTTGGGGCCTATTTGTTATCATATACGACAAACATATTTAAAACACCCCAATTTCTTATGAAACCATTACATCATACAAACTGATGACAGAGAAATGAAGAATGGACGGGATAGACATATGTACGTTTGTCAACAACTAACGCTAAAATATTATAACCGAAACCACCCAACATATCATGATGGATTGACACATGTACATATCTCAACAACTAACGCTGAGATATTATACCTGAAACCACCCAACATAGCATGGACGAATTGACACGTGTTCATTTTTCTACAACTAACGGTCAGATATTATAACCGAAATCACCCCACAAAGCATGGACGGGATACACACGTGTACATCTTTTCAAGAACACCCAACAAATCTTTTCTTTTGTATTATTCTGTTCCTCTGATCCTCCACTACACGGAACAACAACCGACAAAGAATTTACGTCCAAACTCCAAACAAAGTGCTGGTCCTCTCTTCCATACTCCATTCTCTTTTATAAATGCATGATTTTATTGATGATATATTATTCTCCAACAAAATGGAAGCAAAATTTGTTCAAGAACATCAAGCAGAAATCTCAAAAACAGACCAAAAGTTGTAAGACTAATATATCACCCCATGGCAACCTTGATAAACAGTCAGTCAACTAGCACCAAAGAATAGAATCCCCTAGCCTTTAATCACTAACATTCCCCAGTAATGCACCCCTAAAAGAACCCCCTGCTTTATCATATAAAGAAATAGAAACAAAACTCAATTTAAATCCACAAAAAAAAAAAAAAAAAAGGAGAAGATATAAAGAGTAACTGACAGTGGGAAAGGTGTTACTGGTGTAGGAGATGAGAAGGCAAGTTTTTCCCACAGCTCCGTCACCCACTGTGACGCACTTGATGAACCTTGAGGCGCTCATTGTCGCCGGCGGCAAAACACCAAATTCCAACTACTGCCGGCGAATTCTTACCGTCTTCTCTCTAGTATTCACTATCTAACTATCAGAAATTAAGAAAGAAATAGATATTATTAAATTGCAGGATAAAAAACCCTAATTTGATAAATACATACTGCTATAAGAAGATTTGATAATAATAATAATTAAAAAACACCAAATTCAACTGATGAATTTTGAGAGTTATTAGAATTCCGCATTTTCACCGGTAAATCAATCACTGAAAGAGATAAACTAACCGCAAGAGTTGGAGGTCTAAGGGAGTCCAAGTCGTTAATGAAAGAAAGAAAGAAGAGCTGAAGAAAAGCTTCAGACCTTTTTTCAGACCCCGGAGAGGAGAGAGAAACAGGGGAATAATTTGTGTTTAATTAATTTGTTTTCTTTTTTTACATTTAATTTGTAAAAACAATATACACATTTCTTTACAATTTTAGTAGCTATGTAATTATATAAATAATTTTTTATTTTATAAATATATTTTGTATCTCACAAAAATCGAACAACCAAACCAAACTGAATGCGTCAGTTTGAAATTTTAAATGGTTTGAATTAGTTTCAAAATTTTCAAATATGATATTTCGGTTTGATTTGAAAAATGTGTAAAATCTAACCAAATTGAATTATGAATACCCCTATATCAATTGCTTATAGACCCAGTTTATACTTTAAAATGCTCTCTTTATTTTATAATATAAACTGTTACAACGTATCAAAAATTAAGAACGTAAAAGAACTTTATAATTAGTGCTTTATAAGTCACATCTAATGAAGTAATTATTGTTTTTTAACTAACAAAACATCTTTTTTTTTTGATTACTTAATTTTAGGTTGTATCTTAAATAACTTATATTATAAAATGTATAGTAAATCATAAAAAAAAATACTTTAAAATAATTTAGGCTTAAATAGCTTTTTAACTAAAAATTAATAATATAAATATTTAAAATAAAAAATAATTATATATACATATTTTCATTTCTTATTTCTTCCTCGACTGAATTGTGAGAAAATAGTTGATTAATTTTTTAACACTTTTTTGCATCAAAACAACTTCATGTAAATAGAAAAAAGTTATTTTTATAATAACTTCATGTCTTGAATTTCATATTGGTGAAATCGAAGCATCCATGATGTAGAATTATCATGAATCGCACTCCGACTCCTATGCGTAACAAGAAAGTTTTATACCGTGTGGAATAATTTAGACTGTCAAATGATAGATTTGAACGATCTACATATAGAGAAAGAAAAGTTTTATTTTTTATATTTTAAGTCCAACTGTAACTTTTCTCTCTTTAAATTTAGACCGTTCAAAATATCATCCGACGACCCAAATTATTCTGCGCAGTGCAAATTTTTCCTTATCCCGCATAGGAGTTGGACTTCATGAATCGCGAAGCATCACTTGGCAAAAAAAATAAAAAAATCATGAAGCATTGTCAACGAACTAATAATTTTTAATCAACTAAAAAAGGACCATATAATTCACTAATTTTCCACTTGATCATATTTGTGTCTCATATTCAATATTTACTAGTACCTAATTTCTTTTTCTTTATAATGATATAAAATCTCGTTAAATAAAAAAATTTAAAAATGAAGATTGTGACTCTATAACAACTATTTAATCATTGTGACATGAAAATGTCAAAACAAAATTCTGGTCCAAACAACATCCTTGTGTTCTTTCTATTTTGTTGTTTGTCGATAACCATTAAAGTTTCTTCATAATAAGCCATTTGTGGGTATTATCATTAGTGACCTAAACATCATCTCATCCTCACAATTTCACAAAAAAATAATTGGAAATGAGTATATAATTCATCTATAGAGAAGGCCTTGGATGCTCAACATAGCTATTAAGACATAGGTGGTTGTTACGGTGGGGAGAGTTGCCTTCATTAATTTTGGCATGAGTCAAACTCAGACACAAATTTTTTTAAATTGAGTCTGAAAATGAAATTTCAATACTAAATTATTGAGAATTTGATTTGAATTTAAAATTTAGTACCAAAAAGGCACTGTACTAATTTCTTTGAAGCCAAATCTAGGATCAAACAAAAAAAAAAAATGGTTGCACATTCTAAGATAAGTACCAACTCCATGTGGGTGGATTACCTACCCTCCTGCTACATCCAAACCCTACCCCAAGGGCAAAAAATAGGACAAATGAGGTACCAATAATTGGTAGAATTTGTCATTACCAGACAAAAAACTCTTTTGCTTGGTTCAAAACTCAATGCAATCAAGCCTTGTAACCTATGCATTCTCTTTTTTCGTTTCTAGATAAGATTAAAGAATCTCATATTGAAAGACAGACGTGTAGAACACATGAGGAGAAGAAGAACCGGAATATAAGTGCCTATGCATTTAAAGCTTGCAAGATGTGAACATGTGCAAAGATGGTACTAAACTATTATCGTATACATCTATATTAGTTCAAAATTTTCAGCAGGATGTGTAAAGGTTAATGAAAAAGGCTATTTTAGGACAATGCTGAATCTCAGAATCACAAATAATAATAATAATAATAATAAATCACTTCTCATTAACTATTCCACATTTCAGCCAGGCAAAGATGGTTTCCAACAAAAATTACAAAGCTGGAAAGTTCCTAATTTACAACATGCTGAACCAGTGGTTGAATTATATAAATAACAGATTAGATTACCGTTAAAGGTGATTAAGAAACTAATCACCTGTTAAAATATGGTCACTTCCCTTGGCACCTCAAGGAGATGGGATACTTGGTTGCTCCAAAAAGGTCCAGAAAACGGACATTCAAGCAATGTTGCTTAAGTCGAATACTCGAGAGTTCCTCATCCGAACTAACCTAGTCTAATTCAATCATTTTTTTGGCTACCTGATTATTCTTCTCTCTTGAAGCCTGTCCTTCAACTTTTATCCTCTTTGCGGCAGGTTCTTTAGATGGTTTCTCTTTATGAAGATCCTTTTTCAAAGATGACCTGAAAATGACAGAAAAACTTCAGAGATCCTGGTTACAAATGAAAGCTGTGAGCAATTAACATAAAGGATCACCTTCTTCCACCCGGTTTTACTATTTACCTTTTCTCAGAGTTTTTAATTGTTTCCCTTTCGCCTGATTTTCCTGTAACTGAAAAAAGGGTTCCATGAGCATCAAATTATTAAAGTTCAATGCTAATATTAGTAGAGATGTACAAACCTGTAATTTCAGTAAGGAATCGTATTCCTTGTGAACAAATATTGGTCGTTGTTTGGCTTGCATTACTGCATAATAAATCATTTCTTCATATTAGCATCCAAACGAGGGGTTTCGAATCTCTGCTACTTGTCATACAGTTCATTCATAAAGACATACTGGCAGAAATTCTAAAGGAAGATTAAAAGAAACCAGGTAGCAGGGCAAACACATACAGCTTTATTCAGTGATTGCTCTCTTACAAACACAATCTCACACACACAAATTAATATTAACTATATAATTGACTGAGTGATTCAATTTGCATGGCATTCAGATTTCAGAGCATGCTGAAAAATTAGGA
Source organism: Vinca major (assembly GCA_028566175.1). Lineage (NCBI taxonomy): Eukaryota > Viridiplantae > Streptophyta > Magnoliopsida > Gentianales > Apocynaceae > Vinca > Vinca major. Next base: position 4,286,881 of record JAOWBF010000039.1, read on the forward strand.
TTTAGCAATACAAATATATCATAAACAAACCTTAGTGCTTTCTTCAATGATTCCACAGACAATAACTTCAATGGTGCCTTGGATTTTGATAGGTTCGGTTTGTTAGATGAACGATCGACCATGTATATTCCCTCGGACTTCAGAGGAGCCCTGAAGGCTGTTTGTAAGTTCCTGAGATATACAAGGCAGAAAATGACCAGGCAACTTGAGAAAAAAAAATTCCGTTTAACATTTCTACAAAGGTTCGATAACAAATAGTGGTTCAGACAACTATTACTCACCCCCCTTTTAGCTCTGCCCTTTTAACAGAATATTTTTCTGATGTTTTCTGAAAGAGAGATCAAAAGTCAAGACAAAGCCAATGCATTTAACAGACTACAGAAAATAGTGAGGTCCTGAAGATATGTTACCTGTCTATGGTAGCTGCAATATATTCCTTGCCGTCTGAATACAATCACATGTACAATGATTCAGTCGGTGAAATTAAAATTGTGTTGTTTACAACAGAAAACGCAACAAATTATCATTAGAGTGGATCTAATAGATTCTTCACTTAACATAGTCAACAAGACCTTCTGAAGTGAAGGGCAGAAGAATCAATTTCTCTCTTCCGTTTTTTTCTTGCTCACTAACAAGCGGGGTTACTTGAAACTGCGGTTCAGTGTATTAATTGCAAGTAAAACATGTAGACTATTCATCTTATATTATCAATCTCAAATTAAAAACACTGAACTAACGAAAGCAAAAGAATACGATTGCTAGAAGATGCTAGGTAACAGATTGAAAGACAAAGCCACATACTTATTAATGATCAGAGTGCAGGCTATTCCATCCTTTCTTTTCCCCTTGCAGACTCCATAATCCACGGAAACACCTATCTTTAAGATGTTACGAGCAGAATAAATACTCAAGGAGAATCCATTTTCCTGAAATAGAGAATCCGAGGTTTATAAGAAGAGCCGATGAATTTAGAAGTTGTTGATGTAAAAGACATGTCAAAAGCAAACAAAAGGTTTACCGATTTGTCCTTCCGAGCATTGCTGTTAATCAATGCAAAAACTGTCCCAGCCTTCTCATTGCAGTTCCTCTGATAAGCATCACCAAACAAGAACACAGAAACAGTCTTTTCATCCAAGCAGCCCATTTTCCATATTGCGTAGGGTTTTCCTGTTGAGCAAGTTCTGGGAATCCCCTTCTCAGTTAAAACTCCAATGGTTGCCCAACATCCAGAAAGAGTATCCCCTTTCAGCAGATTTCTGCAACCACTCAAGTAATGTCATTATTATGCGACACTGAAAAATATCACTGAAACTCTTATACAAGGTTTTGACATACTTAATCGATGGTAATCGAACAAATCGAATGTCTGAAAAATGGTTGCTCAGTTCCACAGATGAGACCACCTGATTCCTGATCAAGAAAACAAATCAACTGTAAATTTGTACCCAATGATATTTCACAGTTAGTTTCATAAACTTAGGAGTCAGAGATTCAATAGTAACTTAACCAAGCCCCTATGAATTATATAATAATAATTAATAATAAAAAATAAAAAATAAAAAACCAATCAAGTGCTTCACAAAACACTCTCATTACACTAGGCCTTATAGCTTTAACTACACCATAATATGCTTCAACCCTCCTCACCTATTGCTTGCTCGACTGCTCTCCTACTCACAACACCTGTACGTATATTAAGTGCTGAAATAATTGACAGAAACAGTCATATGATGGCCTGGAATTTTGTGTTGCTCCTTAACTGGCTATAACCGACTTCCAGACTCTGAACTAGGTTTTTAATTGATTAGTGTTGAAATATGAAGTCCCATATCGAGTGCACAAGGAAGATCCAAATAACATACACCTCTCCTTATCTATCAGTTTTGAGGGGATATAGAGGCCCATGAGCTAATTTTCACAATTAGGTTTCCCATTTGATAAAAAAGAGTATAGGTTTCTTTAAAACTCATTGATTTCCCTAGTATCTTCTCTGTGAAAAGTATTCTCTGCTCAAATAAACACGAAAAAAATTAAAACACAACATAAAACTAAGAAAAATGTTTACTTGTATACTTTAAACAGTCTATTATCTAAAATGTCCCGTGTTCAAAACTGAGAACCAACATACCGAATCTTCAGACCTGAAAATTTCTCAACCTCAGTAGCATCCTTTGAGCTTTTGTTGTTCTTAGCCTTCAGAGCTTTCTTGGCTGCTTCAAGATCATAATCAAGACAATCTTGAACAGCATCACGAAATACAGACATATCTGCCTGTCCCCTTCGTTTTGGCAACTCATCATCCGATAGATACCCTGCCAATACCAGCAATTTTATCCGTAAAACCAGGAAAAAAAACATCTGAGATATAATGCTTTCGGTCTTTAACTTAAAACAAAAAATAAAAGAATTCCCAGGTTTCCGATAGCAAATTCATAATCCCGGAATAGACAACTATACGAATGTTTCTCTCTGGTGTACATACTTTACACTACACAAATATAGATATCAAACTTGATAAGTATTTTGAAACTAAACATTTTTTTCCTACAAAAATTGAAAATTTCAGTGTAATTAAGTAACAAAATTTACCTCCTGCCTACCTAAGATTTATGCGAAAAATTAACTTCGCTTCACCAACATGAAGTTTCTAGGTTTGTCTATAAAACTTGGAAACAACAGATTCGCATTACCATATTCATCCATGAATGTAAAGTAACTAAAATATCACAAATGAAATTGATAGCAAGCAAGCCACCTCGAGGACTCTGGATATTCTAATACATTGTCTAATACAACAATAATATTATCACGTGTAACGATGTGATGATTAGTCTAAACTCATGAATTACGATACAAAATTTACTTAATTAATTAACTAACAAATTACTGGAGAGAAGATGGTGAAAATTTACCTGGTGAATCGGATGAATGAGGAGGAGAAGCAGGAGGAGTTTCTAAAACCCTATCTTGAAGAGAGAGAAGGAGATCCAGGTCTTCTTCGTGATCCATCGACTTCGACATTTTTAATGATCTTTTCTTCTACAGTTGTTGTTGTCGTCGTCTCTGTAGATTAGAAAATGCTGCATTTGATGATAATTTCAAGGGTTTAGAGATAAATTCGCTTTGGAGGGAAATTTTGAATTTTCAGGAGCAAATTTTGGCCCCCTTTTTCTAATTAAAAATTACTTTATTTTCTGATTTCTAAGGTATTTCTCACTTTTGGTCTCCAAGATTTTTTGGAATACTATTTTAGTCCTCGAACTTTGTTTCCGGGTTGAATCCAAAAAATCCCACCAAGTCTTGGGCATTTTAATTGGATAACCCCTTGATTTAAGAATAGTTTTGATATGGACCACGTTCATTGCATCATGTGGTTCAAAATTGGTCACATCACTATAGAATGAAAGGAGAGACAATTATGTAAGGGCGTGGCTTATTCTAAACCACAAAATCTATATAAACCTGGTTCATATCATAATTTTCCTTGATTTAAATTTACATAATCGTGTCGATTGAGTACCTAAATTAGAGTTACACCTCCAAAAACGAATGTTAATGAGTGCTTTTTTATTTTTTTATTTTTTTATTTAATTACAGTTTAGTCCTTCTGAGTTAAGTGGGTAGAAGTACTTTAGCCCACAATGTTATAAATTGAGCACTTTTATTGACTTGGGTTTAGTTTGTAGGCAGATAAAGTTGAACTTGTGGGATTAAACTACTTTCTCTCTCTCTCCAACTTGGAGTAGTAAAGTGTAATTAACTTTTTTTTAACCAACACAAGTGGGCTCATTTAGCACGTCCTTACGAATGTCAAGTGTTTAATTTTCGCTGCCGACGTGAGGGCTGTATTGGTGGGTGA
>JAOWBF010000039.1:4518147-4528537 GCA_028566175.1 Vinca major
CCCCCCCCCCCCCCCCCCCCCCCCCCCCCCCCCCCCCCCCCCCCCCCCCCCCCCCCCCCCCCCCCCCCCCCCCCGGGTGGTGCTTTTGAAAACTGCTTTTTTTTACCATATAAAATTTGAAAATTTTAGAAGGATTAATAATAAAGCTACTCCTTGCGCTTCCGAGGATTATGTAAACTTTTATCATCACCCCCAATACAAAGTATAAAGCTTCTAGATTCGCCCTTGTATTCAAATTTCAATTAACATTGTTTAACTTCAATAATCTACTATCACAACATCCCTTCTACATTAGCAAATTAAGTTATTTAAGCTCATAAATAAGAAGTGCACAGCTCCATCACTTAAACTTACTCCCCAAAGTTGCAAATATTGAATAGGAAACAGTTGAATTACAACATAATCACATACAAAAATTCGCAATTGCTAAAGTAACGTGTTTACCAACCTTGGAGGACTAGCGTCCACAGACTCTGGCTTTCTCCAAGCCCTCTTATCTTCTTGTGGCAAGCCTCCCCTCCAAATCCCACTCCCCAAACTTTTCCTCCCAGGAGCAGGATGGACATCCACAGTAGCCTCTTTAACCTTCAAAGAGTCAAGCTTTTCTTCAATCTCTTTAGGGTCCTGCCCTTTCTCCTTTAAAACCTCCTCTCTAGGTCTCGCATCCCCAAACGGATTCAACCCCTTCGGCTTAGCTGCCGCTTTAACCTTAAAAGACTCGAGATTTTCTTCAATTTCCTTAGGGTCCTTCTCTTTCTCCTTGAAAACCTCATCTCTGGGCTTCGCATCCCCAAATGGGTTCGACCCCTTGGGCTTAACCTCATCACCATTATTCTCCTGTTGTTTATCACCAACAGGCAATGTCCTAGGTTGCAAATTCAACCTTGGCCTCCCGCCCCCGCTCACTTCCTCTCCTCTCCTTCCCCAGCTCTCCGAACCAGCCCCAGGACCATTGGACGAATCAAACCCCACTCCTCTTCTTTCCCTCAAACTATCAAAAGCCCCAAACTTCCTTCCATCCTCTTCCTTTCTCTTAGTCCAAGTATCCGTATCAGCTCCTCCGCTCGATTCAAATCCTACTCTCCTCTCAGGCCTCCTACTTTCCGTCGGAATAAACGTCTTTTTCGAAGCCCAATTATCCACTTCATCTGCCCGCGAATCGGAGAAAAAACCTCCTCCTTCTCCCCTCTCTCTATCCCTCTCCCTCCTCTCAAACCCATTCCCAACCGTCGATTTCTTCGCCGCACCCCAATCATCAGTCTCATCAGCCCTAGAAGGAGCCAACAAATCCCTATTCGAATCCCTCTGCCTCCGTGGCTCATCGGAGCCGCCCCGACCCGGCCTATCAAACGAGGACGTCCCATAGGATCTGAAACCCTTGGACCGATCTAGCTCTTCCGCAGACCTTTCTCTGGGCCCAGTTGGTAGGGCCATGAGTTCCTCGGTAGTTAGGCCCTTACTGGCAGCCGGAGCCTGATAAGAAGTCGTCTGCTTCTTAACGGAGCCGAAAGTGGAGAACTCCTGAAGAGATAGGGTTTGGCCCTTGGATTTCTTCTTGGTTTTGGTGGCGGCGGCGGTGGATAAGGATGGGAAGTCTGCCGCCGGCTCTTCTTTCAGGTTCTGGTGGAGAAGCTCAGAGGCTTCGCTTTCTTCGGAATCGAGAGCCCACGCGCCTGGTTTAGCCCACGCGCTCACAGTTGCCGCCATGGTGGTTTCTCTTTGCGCTTAGAATTGCTTTTGCTGCTGAAAACTGAAGATATGTTTTTTTCTGCGTCCGTTGCAATCAAAGAGAGAGAGTTTATATACCTGAAAAGGAGGAGACGTCTTGATTTGATCCGACGGTCTAGGTTTCTTGTTGGTTTTGTTTTTTCCAATTTCTATCCGGTATACATACTTTCTAATTCTTCTATCATTTTTTCCTTTTTTTTTTTTTGAGGGAATTAAGGAAAGTACAAAAGGATTATATTGAAATTTGGACTTCCGGAGTGTACTTTTGATTGATTTTTCTAGACTGAAAACACACAATTTCAATCTGGAGCTGTAAGTGCTTTAGCTTTAGCTTTAGGGAGTGTTCGAGCATGTCTCTTTGGGCCACGCTCCCCCAAGTAGCAATTACGTTAAAGACCAATTAAAGATTGAACCTGTTAGTCGTGAGAATTTTATATTGAAAAATATAAAATAAACAGTTCTCAAAATTGGTACCTCCGATAATGATGCACTAGTACGCATCAGGTACTTTGTTGTTAGTATGCGGACAGTTGTTCTAGGAAAAAGGTAAAACGGTAAAAGGCGACACTTCCATCCATGTCAAAGGCCTCTTAAATAGGTAAAATTTAAATAGATGGTTATGCTACAGACTCGAAGGTTTCTTTTCTTTCCTGCCAAGCCCATTCCACTCAAAGAATAATGGCAAACGGACATGGATGGAGGATTTGAAGGGAGAGATCTGAAAACTCAAAATAACAATAGAAAAAAATGAAAAAGCATGGAAGCATCATTATTTCAAGTTAAGGAAAACCAAAAGAAACGCATCTTTAACTACATCATAGCGTAAATAATAATAAATAAATAAATAAATAAAAAACATCATAGCGTTACAACACATTTAGATTCACATCATACAACGGGTTAGAGAGCCCATAAGCTATATCGATACAGTTAGATCTTTAGGTCCCAAAAACGAGGGTGTGACTTCATCTCAATGATACAATAACTCCGGCACCCTAAGAATGCATGTCAACGCCAGGCATTAGCCTGCAGTAACTCGGGATATACAAATGATACAACTTGCTTCAAGGAATTCACCGCCTCTTTCAGAAACACATGTTTCTCTGTTGCTGAAATTAAGGTAGGAAACAATATCAAAAATATTTCACCAAAGCCATTACCACCGAGATTATACATAGTCAACAGAACAAGCAGGGTGAAAAAGGATTATTACCTTGTACTAATAACCTAAATTCTTTTAAGAAATCCTCGGCGCGTCCTAGCACAGGTCGCATTCCACAAATTTGTATTACGCAGAATTCCAGGTACAAAGCCATTAGTGTTATTTGCAAGAGCAAGAGACAGATGGCCTGTATTTCAGGTGTAGGCTGCTTCAACTTGTAGGCTTCACACAATTCACTGACAATAACAATCCCTTGATCCTACCATTCCAAGACAGGCAACTAAAGTGAATACATCCATAAGGTAGAGTTTATGTTCATTTATGAATCTAAATTGATCTAGAGTATTAGGAAAAGATCAATGCCTAAAGAAAACTCAAATTTGCCATTTCAAGAAGCATTTACGGTTAGAAGAAAGGTAGAGAAGCGTTTTACCTGCAAACCATGCAAGATGTCGGGCATTGGAAGCTCTGGAAAATGTGCGAGGTCCACAAACCCCAACTCTTCCGCCCTTTTAGCAGAACCTTCCGCCTGTATGCATAAAAACTTCACAAGAAGAAATGCAATCCTATACATCTGAATTGCAGTGACGTCTGAAAAATGTGTTTGTGAATCAACATGGTCATTTGATTGATCTTTGACAATAAGAGCAGTTGACCGAGATGACAAAGATGAAAACTTCGGATCTAACCCACAGCCAAGCGAAGCAAAAACAAACCAACCGTTTCTGCTATTAATAAATGATGGTTTCTTATACCACTCAAACTCTTCCTTTTGGATGGGATGACACAAGAGGGGAGCAGTTCTTCCAGATAATTCTCCACGACGCTGAATTCCTCGGCTAATGAAGGCTAATAAATGAATACTTTTCTCCCTTAACTGTGAATCCATCTCTTTCATTCTCTTATTCCATGAATTTCGATGTCTTGCTAGAACACAGATCAGGAGAAGTGTCTGTTCGGTTTCCTTAAGAGTGCTTAAAGTAGTGCGTCTTTTTAGCGAGCGGGCTCTTTTCTTGTCATGATCATCAGAAGGAAAATCAGGTGCGCTAAGATAATAAGAAAGTAGATAAGCTTTCTCCACTAATAAGTGAGTCATCACATAATCAACAACACCAGAATCCAGAGAACTGTCTCCCAAAGATTGAATAACTGACGTGACAACAGCCAAGCTAAGTCCCCAAATATGCTTAGGCTTTTCAATTTTGTCGAGTGGATTTGAGAGACCCGTCTCAGTTTGAATAAGTGAGCAAGGACCATCATCAGATAACTCATCTAAAACCCGTCTAATGGATTCAAAGAAACCTGCATCAACAAGCATTTTTGCTCCTTCTCTCACCCGACTAAGGGTCAGAAGGAACTCTAGTACAACTGTAGTGATAGCAGAATTATTTTCTTGGAGTCTCCGAACAACATAATTTAACTGCAGATTTTTTTGAATGATGGGAAACCATGTAGCAGGTGTTGAGTAACGTCTCAGAATAACATCAATAGTAGTAAGAGAGAGCGCACAATGATCTGCAAACTGAATACAATGACAAAGGCCGGGTAATAATCCCAAACTCACATTAGATACCTTGGCAGATTCTTCAATAGATTCAATTGCAGTCACAACATCTGAATGTGCTTCCTTGAAGTGCAGCCTGACTGAAATGAGAATCAACATTAATAGAAGCTTCATTGTTCCCTTAACACCATCACCCAATGGCCTAAAGGCACTCAACATTTTTAGACATTGCCCAGAAGTTTTTAAGACAAGTACGCATGTACGAATAGATAAATCTTCGCCCATGGATTTGATCAGATATAGCAGTAGTTCGACTTGAGTTGCAATAACATCAAGTACATCTTCACTGGCATCAAGACCTGGACCCAATGTTTCTGTTGTGGAATGTAGACACTGACATACATGGTCTATGGATGACGAGAACAGTTGCTCGGGCATTTTTCCACCAAGTGCTTCTCCATTCATAGTTAACTGCAAGGTGGGTAAAGTAGTGCATTAATTGCCAATGAACACATTCAACTAAACCTCGATTCATATATAAATAGTCAGGACACAATCTTCACAAAAGTGTAATCTGGAAATTCTGATTTTAAGAGTAAAAAATCTTTGTAATAAGAAAAGATCTAGCAAAGTTGTCTAATATGCATGGAATTCTCGGGAATTTTCTTACATTTGGCTCGTAGCCCTCATTGCGAATCACCATGGTAAAGTATACAACAGGTAGCTGAACAGAAGTGCTGAAAATGTTTGAGAGGTCTAGTCCGTTTTAGCCAAACTGATATTTTCAATATCAAGTAGAGTGCTTTTATTGCAGAACAACTAATTAGGATATGTGAAACATATAGTAGCTCTAATCTTAATACAAACGAAAAGGGAACAAATTAAACTCAAAAATTTCTCCTATTGTTTACTATGCAATAGTCTGAAGTCTGAACCAAAAACAAGGGCAAGGATGACAGCAAATTCATAAACTTACATTGTCCATGTACAAGGATAGCATCGCTACCAATGCTTTTAGTGCAGAAAGCTTGGAACTTGTGAACAACACCTTCCCATTTGCATCCTCTAAGCAATGCAACATTTTCTCTGCAACGGCTTTAGATTCTTTCCACTCAGAAAGATCCCATAGCTCTAACGCCAGATCAGATTTTAAACGGCACAAATCATATAAGGGAACATCTTTTGCATGTGCTTGAAGGTCATCAATAAACTTGCATTGATATGCTGAAAGAAAATTTGACTGCAGCAGATACTGCAAGAGCTCTTTGAATGATCTGTCATCAATTTGTCGGCCTTCAAACTCTCCTTGAAGATGATAGAATAGATCACTGAGTATTAAATATTGGAGTTCTTTTCCTTGACTGAAAAACATAAAAGAAATGATATGCAAACCAACAGTTAGAATCCAAGAAAAAATTCTTTTCTAAAATGTGGGGAATTTTTTTTCTAGATGAGATAATTAGAACCATTAAGGAAATGAAACAGGAATAGCATATATCACAATGACTCAACAAAAGCCTTATCCATACCATCTAGAATCAACAAGAAGAAAAAATTATGATACTTTGCTCCGCATGTTCAAATTTCAGACATCGTCTATGCATGTTTCCTAGCCAACTCATTCATTCTCTCTCGACCTTTTTTGCAGGAGTGCTTTCTCTCAATCTTTCTGAAGCTACTGACTATATAAAAGATGGATATTTTTTCAAATAAATGTAGTATTGTTTGCATCAACAAAGTAGAAGAAAAGAAGAAGAAAAGACGCTATTTATCTCGTAGTTGATGCTGACTAAGTTATCACATTATTCCCACACTTTAAGTAGATGCAACATACAGAAATTTCAGTTTCAGAGTTGTAGACACACGACAATTTGAAGAAAAATAATAATAACACAAGAAAAAAGAGAAAACAAAGGCAAAAATGAAAACTTCAGCACAGTATACTTTATATACTGCAGTAAGTTATTTTGGTGTTCAATACCAATACGTACTATTACTGCAAAAAATAAATGCAAAATGTCGCAAGAATCAGATCTTATAGAGAGGTTAAAAATGCTAACCACCCCCACCCCCGAAAGAGTTTCAACAAACAAAAACCCACTTGAAATATAATCAGTCACGGGCACTTACCTGTAATTACGCTGTGTATATCGAGTTAACAACTCAGAAAAGGCTGACAAGTTTCTCAACTGTGTGACAAAAAATTAGATCAGAAAAGTGACTTCTCTCGAGCATAGAACTTATTCAGAAAAATGAAACAAAGATGAATGCACTATTCATCCTTAAATCCTGATGCACAAGAAATCAAAATTTGTTTACGTAGTGCTTTCTTAAATGCAGAAACTTCTGCTTGTGGAAAAAACCCATATGAAATGAAAGAGATGGAATATGACCTTATCTGACAATGTAAGAATTTTCTGAACAAGAAACATAGACAAACTTCCCATTTCTCCACTCATTAGTTTCCCCATTGCACGCACAGAAAACAAACTGGTAGCAACCTGTAATATCCATCAGCAAACATGAAACTGGATTAACATTAATGAGGAAGAGAACGACAAAACTAATTGTACCATGCAACTATTACAAGACCAAGTAGAATTCACATACTCCCTCCGTTTCATAACAGAAGTATATTTACCCTCTCCATCTTTTCCTAATTAATATGTCCTTTCCAACTTTTAAGGATGTTTTTCTAAAATTATGGAATAGAGAGAAAGAGAGATAGGTCGGTGGTTGAGACTTGATGGAGATAAGTTAAATTGTTTAAGGGTATAATAGTAAAAGCGCCACTTGTCTCCCCCTACCTTACTCCCTAGGACTTCTAATGTAAAACGGAGGGAGTAATAGCTAGTTCTGTACATATTCAGTCCATCGTGGAAAAGTTCTAAAAGATACGATCTACCCAATTAGGATCTATTTGCTGATGTGAAATAAAATCAAACAGTGTTACCAATTGTATATGAATCATAGACAATTTCCTCTAAAAGTACATGCACATGCATCCTAGGCTGGGCCCACAAACTTCAGATTCTCAATATTGTGAACTTTCCATCAAGAATAAAGTTTCTAAACATGGTGCTATGTTGAGCAAAATAGATAGATAGACAAAAGAACCCTGTAGCAATGAGGGAATTCATTTATCAAATTCACAACCATTCTGCAGGAACTGCAGATTTACTAAATTCCCTTGACAACGAATCACATTAAACTGCAAAGTCAAGCCCATATGTTATACTATCATGGAATGACAAGAAGGAAAAAAATTCAATTCACAAGATAACTTTCTCACCTTTGCACGCAAGTGCACTCTTTTGTCATATCTGCATGAGGCATATGATTTGATCAGCTTGCCCAATGAGTTATTAAAGGAGGTTGAAAGCAAATCCATTAGGCCCTGTCTACTCCCGTCTATTCCTGACTTGGAACCATCTCGCTTATCTACCGTATCCTTTGATGAATCAGAAGTTTCTTTCAGAATTGATTCCGCATGTACGAACTTTTTCTGGAGGAACAACTCATATGCAATTATTTCTAATACATCAGATTGACAGTAATATCTGTATGCTAAGTTCTGAAGCTCCTGTTCTGACAGGCTTTCAGATGGATTTTCAGGCATATCAGAGACGGGCACAACCGAGTCAAACAGATGTCCCCAGAACTTCTCTGAGTTCTTCAGCTGCTGCAAGATATTGGTAAACTGAGGCGCTCCTTGCCACAATGCCCTCAGGAAGTTTAGCACATTCCGCAGCACATTGGGTTTGCTGAATATTAATTCATCAAATCAGAATCTTTGCACACAAGAGAAAAGAAAACCACCACTAACTCTTTGTGGAATTTAGTTAAAGTATGGCTTACCTTTTAATAAGATCATCAGATTTTCTGACAAACTGAAGGAATGCATCCAATATATCTGCTTCCTTCAAACCCATAAAGTTAATGTCAGCTTTATAAGGAAGCTTTTGGGTTGAAAGTTCAGAACCCTCAGGAAATGTAATCACAGCAACAAGAAGTGCAGGCTGCAAGAAGAAAACCATTAATAAAATGAAGGGAAAAAAAGGTAAAACAGCAACTTACTGCAAAGTAATGTAGAATTAAGTAAACTTTTTTCCTTTTTTTTGCAAGAATAAGTTCACAAGCGGCATAAGATAAGCAATCGAGGTGGATCTTTTTGGTATAGTGCTAAACAGACCAAGAGTTGCTCAAGGGAGTCCTCCATTATTCAGCTAAACAGAGGTGTAAATCTAGAAGAAAACATTAAACACTAATTTTTTGTTGAACCAAAGAACCTAGATTCTTCTCCCTCAATGATAAGCATATGCAACCCATTTCTGTAAGAAAAGATATGTACAGAAATGGGCGACAAAGAAGCCACCAACCACTCCTGGATCAATATATACCCAAAAATATCAACTGCTAAAAAATCGACCACATGCGGCCTTTAATAGTGAATTCAAGCAACAAGTATCTAGAGGGAATTGTATAAGTTAACACATATTGAGGAAATTTATTAGGATCTCAGAATCTGTATAGTTGTGATATTATAGATATTACTTGAAACTATTACTAGGATCTTGTGGATATTGTTTTAATCTTTTGTACTATAAAATTGATGTGATCAATATAGTAAAGATATAACTTTTTCCCACAATAATACTCGATTGTATTTATTAACCATTGTAAATAAAACAGCAGAGTAGATAAAAGTGATGAATGTTAGAATCATGTTATTCAAGATCTAAAATATGTATCTATTTGATCCCTATGCAACAAACCTGGTAAGAAGCAGCTGAAGAAAGCAGCTTAAGAGTAGCAATGACGAGATCTTCATTCCACAACGAATGCTCAGAAAGAATACGAAAAACAGAAGTCCTAAACTGAGAAATCTGCCAGAGGAACTTACTGTATTAGAATTGAAGAGATCATCAAACTAGTAATGATTCTGAGACAAATGGGAATCTAAAGGCAAGCTTTAAGAAGTTTGAAAACCTGCTTATCATCCAGGTCAAGAAAAGCATTGGCAGACTCTGGAGCTTCCTCAGTAACAAACAACAGTGAGAGCAATCTTGCTGCAGCAACCTGTATCTTCTGCATGAACAGTAAAATTGATTGTAAACAACTATATGTGAAGTTCCCAACTTTAGAAAATAAAATTTAACTAATATGAATGCAGCACATTAGGTCACAACTTTAACCACAAACTACTAGCAGAACATCATGGAATAAGCTGATTGACTGCGTAAAGAAATTTTTTCCCTTTGAAAGATTCATAGGTAAAGAAAACTTTTCTGACCAGACACCTTCTCGCAGAACAGCACTTTCATGGGCCTTCCATCTTCTTTTGTGTTCCTTTGCACGGAAGTGCATGCTCTTTGCGCGTTTCGTACTATTTACCTATAGATACTACTTCCTCCATAATACAAGCCGTTTTGCAGCTTTCAAGGAGTATTAATTATACTATTTCCAATTCTATCCTCCTCTCTTTCTCTCTACCTGTCTCCATACTTGTTAAAGGCATGGATGGTATTCAGTTTCCAAAGTACATAGTTATCACAACCCTTAATTCTTGTGCAAAAGGCTAAGACGATGACTTATATTTTGTGATTGAGGGAGTATAAATTTCCATACCTTGAGCAAAATTGCATACCCCTTCACTTTCAGTGAGAGATATTTATATATTTCTAGATAAAAATTGCAAGGTTAGAAAATCCATTAAGAGCTTTAACAGTACAATGGATCCAAACTTTTAATCCACCCTCTAGGAGAGAATACCTCACGTAACTCCAATGACTTTCTGAATTTTGGTACAACTTCAGCGAGTGTAACATGCCTATAGCGCAGAAGAACACATAGACCAAGTAGTTGTAGCTGAAAATGGCCAACAATGATGGTAGCCAAAAACCTCCCCCAGCCCCTTTCCCCAAAAGAGCTATATTGGAACCCCTAACTAGTCCATATAGACAAATAAACAAGGCCAGGCATGAGAAAGTCAAAAG
>JAOWBF010000039.1:4532868-4545048 GCA_028566175.1 Vinca major
AGGCACTCTTTTATCTCTTGGCTTGCGATGTTGAGGAGGTTACCGACTGGGGATAGGATGGAATTCTTGGAGGTGCAAGTAACATGCCATTTGCGTAGAGGGCAACCGAAAACACATGCTCACATTTTCTATGCTTGCCGCTATAGCAAAGAGGTATGGTCAAAAGAGAGTGGTTGAGGATTCGAAGACAGCTCACCACTATTGCAAGTACTACCAAATGGCTTAAGGAGGCGAGAGGGAATTCTTGGATTCGTGATTCGTCAAAGGAAGAAGGCAGCTTTTACGACAACTATTTATCATATTTGGACCGAAAGGAACAAAAGGTTTATTTACCAAGCTAAGATTTAGGCAGGGCACCTATTGAATAGGATCAAAACACATGTATACAGGATTACTTTTTGCTTCGTATCCCTATGCTTTGAATTCCATGTCTAGTCAGGATGAAGACTTGGTCAATCCATTGGATTAGACATCCTTTTTGCAGTGATCGACACTTTTGACTATATATATATAGTTGTTACAAAATCAAGGCTAGTTGTCCAACCCCTAAATATTACCCTTGGTTTCTGAGTATGGTATTTTTTTACTTATTCACTTGAGTAGATTTCTAATAAACCGCCAGCAATTAAGAGGGTTCAAAATTATCAACTGAAACAAATGAAAAACTAGCAATTATAATTCTTTTCTGCTTGGAGAACCATTGACTAGAGGAAAACACTCAAGAATTACATCCCCAAGTACCTGCATCAGCAAGAATATTACAGAAATAACAAAAAAGGAGCTAAGGTGTTTAAAATCATTACCATTTCAACATCTTTGCTAAAATATTTACACCCATGGACATGACAGCAGCTCCATAGCAAGTAGGAGGCAGTTTTTTAACCAAAGTGCAAATCAACTCAACCACGTTGATACTGCAATTCCGAAAGAGGAACCGGTATGTAAATGCAAAAAGGTCCGGCTTTAGTGATATTCTGACTAGATATAAGCCAAAACAATTCCTTTTTTGGGGAAAAAATGACAATAAAAATCAGAGGAGTACCCCCAATATTTTTCAGGCTGCCTTTCCACTGAAGTTACTCCATCACACAAAGATTTGCCAGTATCCATAAGAGCATGACACGCAACCTGCAGATACGAGGCTTTTCAGTATTCTACAAACCATATTAAGTTCATCCCTTGACCCTGAGTAAGCATTTGGTAGCATGTAAAATTAGTAGATGAATGATTATAGCTCAAACGTATATCACAAGTTCTATCAGGAAAATTATGCAAGCACAGGAGAATCAACAGCTCAATTTCACCAAAATATAAATTTGAGTTTGCCAATCATGAAAGCTGTGAAACTTTAGGCTATGGATTGCCTAGAGTCTGATTCAGAAACAATAGGAAGTTGTTTACGCTCGAAATAAGAACAAGTTTGGTTGCAAATTTCTGTTTTTCCATCTCCAGAATTGACCCACCCACCAAAAAGGAAAAGAAGTACACTCTCCATTCAAATCAATAACGCGAGACTCACTTTTTTCTAAATTTTCCTTGTTATATGCTTGTTATGAAGAGCTCTTTTGCAAATTATTTTTCAAACACAGAACTTTTCAGTTTGGACTTCACCCTACATGATCTTCAAGCAATTTTGCAGAAGTCGCTAGTCGGTCGCGCCAGACTAGCGACTAGTTGGCTTACATAGATTACAAGGGATTTTTTAAAATTCTCGTATCCTATATATTATACAAGTCAAACAAAATTCCATAAAAAATTAACAATCAAATACTAGTCAAATCAAAGTCCACAAAGTCAATCCATAATAATTAAATTCATTACCATAACAAGTAATAACAAGTTCAAATGCTAAAATAATCGATTTGAAAGATTTTGACTGACTTTGACCGATTAAATTGGTCAACCAATTTTTTACCCTGACTAGTCAGTTGGGAGCCGACTAGCCGATTTTTTCCCTCTAGTACATCCTCACACTTGATCTTGTGTATTTACATGCTTGCAATATTAAAAGGTGCATCTTCATTCAAAAAAGATATAGAAAAACAAATAGATAATTTGTGAGGATTAAAAATATAAAGTATAAACAAATAAACTTTTAAAAGTATAAAAATATAAACATAACTTGTGAGATTTCTGATGAGTGAGGATTAAAATTATGAACACAATGATTCAAAATGTAAAAAGATATTTTTTCCCTCTTCTCCCTCTTTGTCTCGTCTCCTTAAACATCCTTCTCCTTGCACAAAACAATAGAAGCAAAGCATGTGTACAAAGGGAAGTATTTTTTAGCCTTCCCTTCCCTCTTTCCCTCCCCTTCTGTGAACCAAACAAAGTGCAAGAGTAAAAAACTCTTTGATAATAGGTAAGATATAACCACTGAAGTATTATTGCAAGTTTTATCTCCAGAAAAGAAATTTATTTTGCAACATTAAATCATTTTTGAAACCTCACTTACCATTTCTATTGGGATCAGAATAAACAAGTTCCTTGGATAAGTCAATCCACCTATTCTAAAGCCATAAACAAAAAAGCTTTTGGATGAGTCATTGAGGTCCATCTATTCTAGTGCTACAAAACCAGGACAAGAAATGCCGCAATCAACAATGCACACTGCATACCATAATGCCAAGTGCCCATGGATAAAACTGTGTGTTGAAATAAGAAGTTCAATTCAATATGGGTAATGCTATCAATGCAAAGTGCACATAGGCACAATGTACAGGAAAAGAAACACCTCTGGTAAAAACAACAAACAATTAAAATATGCTATTCCATCAATTACCATGTTAAAGTTCACTATACGAGAAAGTAAGTCAAGGATAACTAGAACTTCTTCACTGCCCTCCAAATACAGCTGTTGGGCCAATCGTAAAATCAGAATAACCACCCCAGATTGTGCATACTGCAGAAAGACAAAGAAACATAAAGAAGATACAAAAGAAAAACAAAATTTATGCACACAGTCAACTCACAAGAGAAGAAAAGGTAAGATAGCCTAAAACTAAAAATCCAAAAACTTAAGGTTCTCCAATTCTTTAGACACTCTACACAAGCCCAAAGCCATCTAAATTTGCAAATTGCATCTCCCCGTCCCACATCTAGTACATCATCCATATCCAATGAAATGTTTTTCCGTTAAAACGATTTTTACATTGCATAGCAATAAAGGAAAACAAAACTGCTGCTACGAATATAATTCAGCAACTGTAGGTCATAAGAACCAAGTCCATAAAATAATGATAAAGGTAAATGACAAAAGGAAAGATAAGAAGGAAAACCAGAAAATGATTAGATCAATAAAAACAGCTACTTTTTTCCTGATAGGTCAGTAGCTACTTATTATTACCATGTGATTATCAAAAAAACCATCATGACATGATTAAAATCGCAACGAAGGCAAATTTCACAGAGATGCAACAAGTTGAGGTGAAAAATAAAAGTGAAGAATCTCTATGCAATATTTACCTCCCACTGCACCACAGCAGTATTACCATGAAGCAGCCTTAAAACCTGACCTCTGGTACCTCTAGGAATGGTCAAGCCTTGGATACCAGGCACTTGCATGGGTAAGCTCGTTTTAACAATCTTTGAGGTCTCATCCACCACGGAATCATTATTTATCTCAAACAGAGATGTTATATCAACGGACTTATCAAGAAAATTATATCTGTTTGAAAAGGTAAATGGTGTGGAATTAGCAACAAATATCAGAAACTAGAACCACTAAAATCAATGTGTGTTATGTTGTGCAAAGAATCCCCCTTGGAGCTTCAAGAAATCTTACTACCAGACTCATGCCAGAAAGATACATGCAAATTAGGCTGTGCTCTTGCATTCAAAGCATGACTTGTCAAACAAATGCCTCCGGATAGACAAATAAGACCGACCAAAACACTCCCCTTGACCTTATCCGCATAAGGAAAAGAAAAGGTTTGACTATAATTCCCTAGTTCTCGAGGGCATCGATCTCGTTCAAATGGAATTTTTTTTTCACGAGACACCTCCATGTAAAAGCTAATTGGCTGGTTGGATAGAATCGGATTCTTTTACTAGTTTGGATTTAATAATTTGGCATAGGACAATGGGCCCCTTAAATGCAACCCAGCTAAATATACATGGATATAAAAGGAAAGGAAATAAACGATAATGCCACCAGAAGTTAAGCGTAACAACACAATAATTAAATAGTGTTAACCATTGCAAAGAACAAACAATATGAAGAAATTCACAACCAATTGGTAAAAGATGATTCAAAACTGGCCAGTCTCATGCTATTTTAAGAGGTTTTGATATATCTCGTCCAAAAAAGTTAAAATTCCTTCAACTCTATTTAAAGAATAATTTCTTGAGGAATTCGGAATTTGAGGGTAGGGATTGGAAAAAGGATAAGGGCATACGCATGGATTACCAAGTTATGGGTCATGAACTTAGTTGGTGTGATACTTATCTCATTCCCCTGTAAAAGACATACTTTGTACAAGTGTGCAACACAATTTGCATACTCCTAATATTTGTCCTATCAAAATATTCCAACCATTGCTAATTTGAAAATTTTGGATAGATCTTAAAACAAGGGATGAAGATGATCGCGCTCACATAGAAAAGGCAAATTAAAACTAGAAGGAAAATCATGTCCTCTGGGCTGATCTTGAAAAATTAACGATAATACAGAATGATCGGAGGGTTAAGTATAAATCTAATGGGATTCTGCATACATCGAATAGATTCCTTTCTTTTCTTTTCTGTATAAGTTTGTTAATCTATTAAGTTTATTTTGTTCTGTCAGGAACCATGGGAAATGGGTGACACCATATATATTTATATATATATATATATATCAGTTGCTCTTACCATTTCATCAGCATCAGATCTCCTCATCACAATAACAATAGTAGTCACCAAGGTCAACAATCCCATCACAAAAAGTGAAAGTTTATAAATAACTAGATAAGTTAATTATTGAAAATAAGGAGACCTTTATCTCAAAAGAATAAAATAAGGAGACTTCTGCCTAGGATGAAGAGAAATATAAGATAGTGAGAAAAAGGAGTAACTGAGGGCAATAACAGAATGTGATGAAAGAGTAGGGACATCACTGTCTTTTAGCTGAAAAATACAACCCGCTCCCTCCTACTCTGAAAGGGTGGATTTCTTGATGCGGGGAGAGCTCTCCCTCTTACTTTACTTCCGACCGGCACCTCACTCCCAACCAAACGAGGCAACTCACTCATTTACCTCCAGATTTACTTTCCTGCCCACTTCACCTCCACTTTTCACCCCAACCAAACTAGGTGTAGAACAGTTCTTTTAAAAGCACCTTTTTCGGCAGTTTTAAAAAAGCTTAAGCAATCGAGAAGATAACCTAAGTCCTAAATTTAAAAACAAATATTCACAAACGAAAGTCTACAGAGGATGGTTCCATCCCAATCTCATCCAACAAGAAGATTCTCATCAAAGCAAACTTAACCAAAAAATCAGTTTATTTCCAACAAAAATCAACTATCCAGACAAATCAAAGAAAGATATCTACAAATTGACACAAATAAATACTGTAGATTTTACTTACACGCATTCTGCAGGCCAAGTTCCTTCAGCTAGGGCTGACAATAGGCGTACAAATTCCACTGTCCGGAATGGAAATTCAGCCTCCAAGCTGCAAAGAAGACACCGAATTGGTCCATCAACAAAACTATCCCTGTCCCAGAACTGAATGCAGAGTGATTCCTGGAAAACCATGCAAAAGCCTACAGTTAATATCTACAAGCAAAAGAGAACTTCAGGACATGAACAAAGGTTTCCTTGCTATCAATTATTGTACATTCAAACCTCTCCTCGGTATATATTGTAAATGATGTCCAAAATCAATTTCAGATTATCATCCTCCAGCTGCACCCAAAAAAAATAGTAAAGCACCAGGAAGACATTCGGTTGTAATAACATGATTCTGTGTCGATGCAATGTTACCTGGAGACTGATCTCGTATGATGCAACAAATGCCGATATAAATGTTCTCAGAACACTACGATAGCCAGTAGTAGGACCCTGAGAAAAGATTATTTGAGCAACGAAAGCAAATATTACAATCACCACAACTCATGGCTAAATCAATAAATGAATGCACCAAAAAAAAAAGCAATAAAGATTCATATAAGCCAGACAAATTTGCTTTGTATTTGATATACATATTTCCAAGCATTACGCTGTTAAAACTCACTTCTGATTCCTTCAATATATTGCTTTCAAGAACTTCAAGGAAATAACTCAGAGAGGCTGCCTCAATGGCATGACGAACATAATTTACATGATCAATCTCCTGAAATTTGGCAGCAAAAAGAATAATTTGCTTAAAATTTCAAGTGAAAAAATGAATAGATAATGACTAGAGCTGTACCATCAACACGGTGTTATCCTCTTTTTCAGGAAGAGCTGAAATGAGACAAAGGAAGACTGCCCATGCCAGAATTAGAGGGCCAGCTTCTTTTGACTCAAAAGCATCCATATCAGAAACCACGGAATCCAATTCTTGAACATCAACCAAGGAAAAAGCAACAGACCCCTGCCTGAAAAGTTCTTAGATGTTTAGTCAATTATACAATGGGGAAAATAGAAGATAAGTCTACAGTTTATCAAATGTGTTTAACCAAATGGAACTTCCTATCCAACCTCGGAAAAAAGTACTAAAGGATAATAGCATCTGAGCTAAGAGAAAAGGAAGAGAACAAATAGAATCTAACAGAAACATATTGACAAGGGTAAAACTAGAATTAATGCCATGAATGAGATGTGTCAGATTCTGGGATTCTATTTGAGCAAAATAGCAGGAGATCCAAAGGACTAGCTGCATCTTCTTCATTCAAGAATCAACCAGGATTGAATTCGCTCATAAATATGTTTGCTCGCAATCAAGTGTCAAACTCCCATTTGCCAATAAAAACATGGCCCAAATTTTCTTAAACTAGGAATGGAGGTGCAGTAAACAGAAGTAAAGTTGGGATCCTTGCCGAGCTTTTGTCATTGATTAACCAAAATCAAGATCCGCTGGGATACTTATAATATAACATCCTTCTAATCCAGACATAAGGCAACATGAATCTAGCTACATGATTTGAGACTCTAAGAAGTCATCCAACAAAACCCAAATACAAAATAAAGTAAGCCCACATGAATCTATCAACATGAATCAAGACACTAAGAGAAGTAATTGAACAAAGTTGAGAACTGGGATAACTCAACTACATACCTTTTACCTACTGCCCAAATCCGATATCATAAGCCTCATATTTGAACATTTATTCTAATTCAATCGCCATTTTAGTACTCGACATACTTACAGTAAAGGCATTAAAGCGCACACACAGAGTTCTCCAAAAACAGGGAACCAAGATCCAAATAGATATAATCTCTCTATACATAGAAGTGATAAAAAGAAATGCAACACGCACTTCCCAAAGAGCTAAGGACGATCTACACAAAATATATAATCAAGGTCCAGTACCCAATAACACAACATTGACTAACATCATAAATTTCTCATTTTGGCGGAAAAGCCATACAGCTAAAAATGTTACTCGGACCCTTCGTTTATGCCTGTCGTACTCGTGTCAACACGACACGACATGGAATACTTACCGGATTTGGTCAACACCGATCAGACACTTTGTTTTAGATGTGTAATTACCGGACACCTAAATACGTACACGTACCCGACACCCACACCCGAGTGTGGGTAACATAGGCTAAAAATAAAATTTGATACTTCAGAATTTCAAATGCAAGCATACAGCAAAAGAGAAAGATAAATTGCAGAAAACCTGAATGGAATTTCATCATGGATCATCTGAAGGAGATTTTCCAAGTCCAGAGCTTCTATAAGAATAAGCAGCAGTTGCACTTTAACACAGTAAGTCAAACGAATTGCTTCCGCCGAAATGCACAAATTCCCTAAATTGAAAGAACCGGATATGGAACCCTGCAACAGAAAACTGACTTCAAATATAGGAAGACAAGTCAGAGGCGACACTAAATGGTATCTCACCAAATTTTGGCACACCTTATATAGCAAAAGCAATTTTTTCCAATGTTTGCTGCTACAAGAACAACAGGCTTCATAGTAGGCAAGGAAAAGAATGTCGAGGACAATACTATCTTCAATAAGTGTCTCCTCCGCCCACAAAGCACACAGATCAACATCCTACAAGCAAGGCTCCATGTGAAGATTAAAGGTAGAAAACAAATGTAAAATGTCAAGAAATATATGAAGGCAACAAACCTGACTGCTATTAGACTCTAAATACTAAACTAACCATTTGCTCAGGGTAGTTGCATGAGAGAAGCTCCTCGAGAATAGAAAGCAATTTGCTATCCAGCCCATCAGAGATTAACTTTTGAGCCTCATCCCTTACGGCATGACCTTCTTCTAATCCAGATCCAAGATATACTGCATAAAGCTCCAACATTAAAAGCAAATATCGTAAAACTAGAAAAGGAACAGACGAAAAAGAGATCACAGATAAACCTATACTGAAAAAACAAGTAATAATTAGTAGTGATGTCCTCTCATGCATACAAGGCATAAATAAATGGAATGATCCAAGAATATCATGAAACTCAAAAGCAAGAGAGACTTACATGCATGCATAAGTATTTGCCTAGTACACTTCAATAAACATTGCCGCTCAATGTAATACTGAACCATAACCTTCAGAAGAAGAAAGACTATAATCAGAATCAAATAGTGCATTTGTGTAAACAGCCTGATTAAGCTTTGACCATGTACTAAATCACATGTTAGCATTTGGTAGTGATATAATGGCTGCACAGTTCAGGGGCATTTTGTCCATATGCTCATTTACATTAGTCATGGCATTGAGATATTGTGAGATTCATACCCCTCATTCCCTTCTATATCCATTAAGTTAGTCAAGAAGGACAGAAATTGAATCTGCATAATCAAGCCAATCACGTGGAGCAATAAATATTAAAAGAATTAAGTATTATAAGATATAATTACATAAAATATGTCCAACATTGTCCAATGGGCCCAAGGACACATTTTTTATAGCAAAAGGAAAATAGAATGACGATAATGATGTTTTGGATTATGTAATAAAATAGTTCATCTAAATATGATAAAGCTGCTAACTTTTTACAGATAACCAGTCACTATTTTATGAAGAAATACATGAAGAGACGTACTAACCAAATGATGGAACTCGTGAAGCACAGAACCAATAGCAATGGCATTTTGCTCAACTGATCTTTCAACAAGAATATATGATTGCACCTCATCTAAACACTGAAACAACAAAAGGTTACTCTTGTCAGCTGCAACAAAAAAAACTAAAAAATATTTATTAAAAAAAAGGAACTGGTCAGATTCAAAGAATGCATGTGTAAGTTACTGCCGGAGAGGTTAATATATCTCTTCTAAACAACAAGGAGGAAAAAGAAACAAATACGCATACATATATTATCACCCGATCAATTTTTTTAATATTTCTCACGTACTTACAAACTCATAATTTAAGTTGCAATGCTGAACATTGGTTTACACATTCCGGAAAATGATGTTGTTATGATAGGAAGCTCCACAACTTTGGTACTACCTCTATCCCAAATTGTTTGCAACGTTTCGCTTTTTAAGATATCCCAAATCGTTTGCCACATTAAGAAATCAATGCATCTTTATTGTTATTTTTCTAATTATACCCCTAATTTATTACTCAACTAACCACTAATAATAAATTTTTAGTCATTAATTAGGGGTAATTTAGACTTTCTTCTTCATGATTAATGTCTTCTAATGATTGCCTAGGTCTATGTAAAAATGTAAAATGTTGCAAACAATTTGGGACGGAGATAGTAATTGTTTAAACAAATTTTTATCTCCACAAGCATATGATTGTCTATTCTTTGATTATAGTTGGCCCCATCATTTCATCATTCACAAGTGTTCAAAATCATTTTTTCACTGGGAAAAGAAAACAAGGAGCTAAAACCTCCCCTGCCCTGCCCCCCACTCCCAACGAAAAAGAAAAAAGAAGGTAAATGAAATACCAAAACCGAACTAGTTTTCAGCGCGGTATCTTTCAATTCAGGCTGTATCGACAACTGCCGTGAACCAATCTTTATATGTTTCGCATCCAACGCTTCTCTAGATTTCTGATTCGGTGGTTTAAACAGGTTGACAGTGCCCAAGAACCACGCATGATTCTCCTTCAACTTCTTTTCCTGAACCAAAAAAAACTATATCAATTCCAATTTATAACAAGGAAACATCAAATCTTCAGTCGAAATATAATGCAAATACAACAAATTTAGACGCAAACATTACATATGTACAGGTTATATATACAACAAATATATCATCTTAAATACGACCCCAAATTAGTATATTGTCCAGTACACCAATGATATTATATTATCACATTTGGAGCAATGTAATTAGTCCGATTGCTCGAACTGCGATAATTTTATTATGTTTTACCATGTACCAGAAAATCGGGTGTCTCTTTAACACAATAGTATGTAGGACTCCGAATCCTCTAGTACATCTTACATTGTCCAGTACACCAATGATATTATATTATCACAGTTGGAGCAATGTGATAGTCCAATTGCTCCAACTGCGATAATTATATTGCTGTAAGATGCACTACAGCATG
Source organism: Vinca major (assembly GCA_028566175.1). Taxonomy (NCBI): domain Eukaryota; kingdom Viridiplantae; phylum Streptophyta; class Magnoliopsida; order Gentianales; family Apocynaceae; genus Vinca; species Vinca major. The sequence continues at coordinate 4,543,533 of JAOWBF010000039.1, forward strand.
TACTACAAAATCTGGAGTCATGTTAGTACATTGTCCAATATACCAATAAAATTATCTTATCACAGTTGGAGCAATGGGATTAGTCCAATTGCTCCAACTGCGATAATTGTATTGGTGTAAGATGTACTAGAGCATGTACTATAAAAAACTGGAGTCTCCTTGACACACGAATCCAGATTAGTACATTGTGGTACACCAGTGATATTAGTTGGAGCAAATGTGATTAGTCGCTCCAACCGCCATAATTTTATTGGTGTACTACACAACCTACTATACAATTTACTAAAATTCGGAGTCGGTTCAACACAACAGTCTGTAGAGACACCAGAGGCGTAAGGGATTACCAGAGATGGAGGAAGGTCGGAGGAGAGGGACACGTTTTCTAGTTCAGTAAGTAAGTCAGGAAAGGAGTCCCACCAGAGTGAAGCTTCCACAGTTTTAACAGCATTCTGTGATGTTGCAGCCATGGTTGAAGCAATTCCGACCAGAGAGTGGCCTAGTAGAACTATGCAGTGGTCGGCTGTGGTCGGAAAATTTCAAACCCTAGATGAGTTTCATGGGAGCCCGCGCAATTTCGCCCCTTCTGAGAGTTTTATGGAGGGTTTTACAAAGGGGTGAGAATGACGGGGAAAGTCTTGAAAAGTCTTTGACGACGCATACTGATTGACGCTACGACGTCGTGTCTGTGAACTAAGGAGTCAATTGGACCTTTCAATATTACGTTCCAGTCCTTCCAACTTTTAAGGAATTTGTGAAATAATTTAAGCTCCATTTGAACGGTCACTTTAGACCTTTATCTATTTTATTTTCTCTCTTCATAATCACATAGGATATTCTTGTGATCCATTTGATTTGGTTTTTTATTTGAAATTATTTTTCCAAAAATGTCGAAAAAGTAAAATGTTTATGAAAATAGATGTAAAGTTCACTTAAATTTTGTATTAGAGATTCGTAAACAAATGTGCTAGAAACAACTTTTTTACTGGATTTGGAAAGATTTGTATAATTCGTTTATTTGTTAAGTGAAGGGATTCATGGCATAAACTCGTTCTAAAGCATGAGTCCTCCCCTGAAGTACCCGCTCACACAAAACGAATCGAAAACATATGAAAAACTTACATTTTACGGCTCATGAATCTGATACTTGAATGAAAGATTCTGTCTTTGGGCACTTAGCAAAGATCACCTTGAGAATTACTCCCTACCGGTATCCACGCGACGAAACAATCATCGATTGTCAGCTTTGCATTTTTCTGAGTTTCGAGAATTTAGAGAGAAAGGGAGAAGCATAATTCAGAAATCTGATTTCAGGATTCTTGGTTTATTGCGGCTGAAGCATAAGTCTTAAGGGTTTCGGCCAATAGAGTTTATATATGGACAACTCCGACGTCCTATCCATCTCTTTTGGTAGTGGGAGTCTATAACTCCCACGTCCTCAAGACTTCTACTGGTAGTGGGAGTCTTTATTGGATAACAACTCCCACATAATCCCAGCTATACCAAAAATGCCCCTTAT
>JAOWBF010000039.1:4560147-4571770 GCA_028566175.1 Vinca major
TTTTCCATTAGAAATGAGAAAAAAAAAAGGACAGTAGAGTAGCTCAAGTTCACAACTAGGGATGACAATGAGGCAGATCGGGGCGGGTATCTCAATTATTAGCCCCGCTCTGCTCCGCCCCGCGTAGGGCAGATATGACTCGTCCCGCCCCGTTCTACTTTTTTTTATAAAAAAAAAATCATTAATTTTATCATAAAAATCATTAACTTTTTTAAAATTATAAAAATAGAGCCTCCAACAAGTATAATTAATATATTTGATCCTAAATCAATTCTCATATAAGTATAAATAATATATTAAAATAAAAATTAAACATGATTAAGTCTAATAATAACAATATTATAATAATATAATATAAATTAGGCAAAATGGGGTCAAGGCATGACGGGGCAGACACAAATACCATGCTCGATCTGCTCCGTTCGCAGGGTGAAACGGGACAAGTCTATCCAAAAAATCGTTGGGCAAGACGGATTACGGATCAAATTGTCATATCTATTCACAACCACAAAAGCTCGTTTATATCCAATCCAGACCACGACATCCACATCCTACTCAGTGCTCACTTTTAAGTGGTGAACGTCGTCATTAAATTGTTACGCGGAATTTCCCAACTATAACTCTAACGACGTCGTCACATCTATCTGTTGAACCATCACAAAGTTCGTCGTTTCTTCAAGGATACGGCAGACCAAATCCTCCAACCCGAAATACTATCCCAGTCTCACGCAACCTTTTTAATTTCAAAGATTTTGTTTAAGTACTATTTATTTGATAAGTATTTAAATTTTTTGTACAATCAGTAATTGATTCGTAATTTAAAAATAACGATTAATACATGATAACTTTAAAAAGTATTGAAAACATTTAATGCATTGTCAATAGTAAATTTATTTTTCGTAATTATAATTAAACGAAAAAAGATATTAATAACTTTACAAACAAATTGGACTCACTAAGATATGTTAAAAGACTAGTTAAGTTTATCAAAATTTTAACACTTTAGAAAAACTGATAATTGAATCATAAAGTAAATTAGTATATGAATATGGAAATTAAGTTCAATATTTTCGTTGTTATTAAATTTATTCAAATTTAGAAAAACATTAAAAGAGCTACAATATATATATTTTTAAAATTCAAATGGGTGCAAAAGAGCTATATAATAGAGAAATAAGAATTTAGTAATGAAAATGCATTTCCATTTGTTGGGATTTCATGCCCAGAGAGTAAGCTTGGGATAATTAAGAAGCATAAAAGGTAATTTCTAATACCTTAATTATTGTTAAAAATATTAAAAGAAGTGAAGTAATAAAATAATAAATTTTATTGAGTGTTTTTACTTTTTAACAAGAAATGGAGAAGTTAGCAACACTAGTTACGCCCCTATATTTTAAACTAAAATAAAGTTAAAATAAACGGTCACTTTAATTACTAGATAAGACGGTTTGTCTCAAATCTCTCTAAGTTTTGTGAAATGAAAATGCACATTTGATTTTCTTAGAGATAAATAAAGGAAAAATGTAAAAAAATTAATTACTCATCAATTGTTGTCGGGTATTTAAAATTATTAGTTACAAAAAATAAAAAATAGAAATATGGTAATAAAACTGTAAAGAAATATTATCTTTTAAATAAAGAAAAAAGGAAAATTTAGTTGGTCGTGAATACCACGTCCCGAGAGCAAGCGTGAGACAAACAGCCGGTTAATAATCATATATGGCCTCATGTTGAGCGCGAGCGAGGGCTTTTATTCTTCAATCCGATTATCTCTAGTCACAGTCTAGTCCACTTCAGCTCAGCCGCACACAGCGAAAAATACGTGCCGGCCGGTGGTGGTAGTTAAAACATTATTTATAAGCTCAAGCAATGGCGGTAGCTTCTACATCTCTGGTCTGCCCTCAGTTCTCCGGTCTCCGTCGATCTTCTTTTCCCAAACTCGAATCTTCAATTTCTCTTTCAACTACTCAACCCTTCTTCCAAAACGTCGATTCTCACCTCCACCTCTCTTCTTCTTCCCGGACTAGCGGTTGCCGCGCCGTTGTCACTATGGCCGGTTACGGAAAGGTAAATCATAGTCACTTCTGCTATAATGTTACATTTTTAATTGTGCAGCTTTTATTATTATTATTATTATTATTATTTTGTGATGTTTTGAAGTTAGATTACATTTTTGTTTAGAGGTTGCAACTTGCGTTGCGATCTTATTTATTTATTTTTAAATTTCGTCTGGAGAATTCGTATTAAATGAGTTGAATTCGGTTGCTTATTTATAAAGTTGTAAGTTTAATACCGATGTGAAGCTTTTGGATTAATGTAGCTCGATAGTTGTGACCTTTTCCGTATTCAAATCGATGATACTTGATAAGTTTTTTTAGTATGTTTTTTAATCTTCATAAGCCTGCCCTGATTAACTAATGACCCTTGCTCAAACTAGCTTTATACTACACTTGAGGTTAATTCTTTGTATTATCCTTTTTGAAGGAAACAATATACATCTGGTAAATTTATCTTGTAATGTGTTTTATACAATGCCCTTTCTTTGATCATACTTAGTCTGACACAATTAATTTTGAAGGTTTCTTTATTTCCGAATGTATAGGTAGCAAATGGTGATCTACGATGATGTGCTAACACATCTGCTATAAATTGCAGAGTTTTTTTTGGTCTGGTTATATGCGTTCATGTATTTCCATTGATGTCATTCGTATTGGAATTAGTTGTATTTGGATAATTTGGTTCAAACTGACATTACAGTATGCCTCGAATTGCCAATAACGGATGCCATAGAACTATTCACATATTTCCACTGAGGTCATTCATATATGATATAGCTGAATTTTCATTTGATTTGGTTTGAAGTGACATCACAGTAGCCTCAAATAGCCAATAACTGATGCCAAAGAACTATTCAGATATTTCCATTGAAGTAATTCATGTACGATTTAGCTGCATTAATTTAATTTGGTTCAAAATGATGTAGCCGTATGCCCATTTACCAATATTGGATGTGATGAAACAATGAATATGGATTTTTTTGGGGGGTAGAAATGGATATGGCTTCAATATGTGTCTGTTGTAGTTTAGGAGAGCAATCTACTTTGATGTTTCTTTGTCGATTGCATAATGTGGTTTTGTTCCAAATCTTTCATTTTTTCTTCAGTTTTCCTGATTTCATTGATATTCAAGTTGTAACATGAGAATTTCAGATGTTAACATCTTTCTTTTCCTTTTGTGCTTGCAGTTCTTTGTTGGAGGAAACTGGAAGTGTGTAAGTTCAAAGATTTTTCTATCATTTCCATTTTTATGTGGTTGTTGATGAAGTAGGTCAACATTCACCTCGTGTCTTAGTATCCGGCCTGGTTTTTGGTTTTATCCGAAAAAACTGTGTGATGGATGCAAATTTTCTTTCTTCATCTAATCTCTGCGTTTTTTTATATGCTGTCATTCAGCTTGATAATTAATTCCTTTTAGTAGATAAAATTGTCATTCAGCTAGTAATATAGTTTTAATATTTTTTGTTTCTTGATTAAGTTATGCCAGGAGTATATCTGATAGAGTAATTTGTCAGGTTCATTAACTTCCCAAATGTTTTTTTTCTTCGATGGAACCATTTTTTTCCAATTATTATTTTTATTTGAATTGGCATCTGTGCTTCTCTATTCACCCGTTTATTCTATGTTTTTTTACTCAGAATGGTACAAAAGAATCCATTACCAAGCTTGTTTCAGATCTTAACAGTGCAAACTTGGAGTGTGATGTTGGTAATTCTTTTCTTCTTCCAGTGTGAATGTACTTAAAGATCCACTGAATTTGAATAATATCCTTTTCTCATCTTGCGTTATAGGGGTAAGAATGAGTGAATGATTTGATTAAGTGAGCAGTACTTTTTTAGTTATTGTTTTATCCTCGAATCTTAGATTGCCACCTTGAACGGGTGCATTAAGTATGCTATGATAAAGGTTGTTTAGTCATCTAATTTAACTTTGCAGATGTCGTTGTAGCGCCTCCTTTCGTCTATATTGAACAAGTAAAGAACTCATTAACTGACCGCATTGAAGTATCTGCTCAGAATTGTTGGACAGGGAAAGGTGGGGCTTTTACTGGGGAAATCAGGTGGGAATCCCTATCTATCTTTTATTTAGCTCTTGCTTAAAAAAATTAAGAACTTATAGCCACCTTTCTCATATTTTTTAAAAATAAGCCTTCTTTTTACCAGTAGTTTGAAGTTATATTAATGATGATATGAGGTATGCAAAGGGCTTGGCCAGTGTAGCATTGAAGAGATGGTTCACAAGTTTGATAGCTAGTTAGCTGCATTCTTATTGGGGTATCAAATCATGGAACATGATACAAGATTTTATTTATTTTTAAACGTTTTATATCAGAGGTTATAAGAGAAGAGATTTTGTACCTGGCCTTTACTAGAATTATCTAGATCTTAGTTTTCAAGACAACATAGAAGGGAAGAAAAACATAAATAAACAATAGAAAATGAGCCGTAAGTCTCCGTGTTCTAAAATTTTATTTATATGATCCATGTCCATGTGATAGCTTGTACCCTGATTTGCAATATTGCCAAAATTTATTTTATATTATCCATGTCCATGTGATAGCTTGTACCCTGACTGGTAATATTGCGAAAATCCTAGGTGCTTTTTGAGTTGTGTTATAATGAGATTTTTACATAGTGGATAGAGCATACTGTATGTTTCATTAGAAATTGACAATGCATGGGGAACCCTTTGTGGGCTGGTTAGCCAATAAATGTCACTGTGAGCTGTTGAGGCACACAGTATTCTTCTTGGTATCAATGTTTCAGTTCTTGATATCCAAAGTTTATCTTTGATTCGGCTGTTTGTTTTTTGGAATGTTTAAATTTCCTGTGTGCATTGAGCAACGGCTTTCTTTTTTGTTTTAGTGTGGAGCAATTGAAAGATTTGGGGTGCAAGTGGGTCATTCTTGGGCATTCTGAGAGAAGACATATAATTGGTGAGGATGATCAGGTAAGACTTGAAGCACCCAAACTAAATGCCTTCTGCTGTACATGTTATTTTGTACTTTTACCAACCATATAATCAGGAATTTAAAAATGTTTTTCACTGAGATTTGCTACCTCGCTATTAATATGTTTCTTCTTGTAATAAATTAAGACTAGGTTCAGAAATATCTGAATGAACTGCTATCTAATAGTTTATAGGTAAAAAAGCTGCTTATGCCTTGAACCAAGGTGTTGGAGTAATAGCTTGCATTGGAGAGCTCTTGGAAGAAAGGGAACAAGGAAAAACCTTTGATGTCTGTTTCCAACAACTGAAGGCTTATGCAGGCAAGCTGCTTATGCATCTTCTTAGAGAAGTTTTTCTTTTCTGTTCCCTTTTAGGAGGAAATATCTATATCTCCTTCTCCGGGTCGGGTCGGGTCTGCTGCATTTGTTATTTTGCTCTGTAACATCTTGCTGGCTCTCCTCTTTTAGTTGACTGCACTACTTACTGCCCTAAACTATCAACAAAAGAAAAAAAGAGGACAAATTTTCTACTTGTCGTCAAGTCGGACCTTCCCAGTAATTTTGACATCCTTGTTGTGCAGATGCTGTACCAAGTTGGGATGACGTTGTTATTGCTTATGAGCCTGTGTGGGCTATTGGAACTGGTAAAGTGGCCACACCTGAGCAGGCACAGGAAGTCCATGCAGCTCTTCGTGATTGGCTTCAAAAAAATGTTTCAGCAGAAGTTGCTTCTAAAACACGAATTATCTATGGAGGTACTCTTCTTTAGTGGACTTGGTTCTTTACTGTAAAAGAGTACTAGTTTTTCCCGAAGAATCTGATTTGGCATTACGAGATTTTAACAAGATGTTGATCTCTCTCGAGTTCTCATGGCATCAGCTATATACACTGCAATAACTTCTATCAGAACACACAAACCAATTCCCTATAGGACCTCCTTTAATACTTTAATAAGTTTTTTTCTGAAAGAATGCCGAGATCATCATTTGATGTGTGAAAGACGAAACAAAGTGTAAATCCACTAGTTCAGTTCTTGTATCCATTGGATAGAGAGATTTCATCTAAGAAGAGAAGCTAAACGTTGGTAAGTTACTGGCTAGACGCAATCCCACAATTCAGTGCATTCAGAGTCAAATATAGGTTTTAAAAATGAAGAACAATTAAAGGAAAAAATATCTTTCATTGTCCTGTTAATAGTAGATTGAAAGTTAACTCTCATACAGAACTTCACTCCATATAGATTTTGATTTTCTCTTTATTATTAGTAATTTTTTTATGTGATGACCTTTAAACACAGGCAAATTAACAATCATTTGATACTCCTGTGTTTGTCAATGTCACTTATTATGAATGGTACTCCGTTGACATATAAACCTGAAACTCAGACCATTCGTTTTACCAAGGGATATGAAGTCGATTTCTGTTGGTATGTGATTTGCTGTGGATATTACTTTATCAAGACTAAAGTAAGAGATAATGTAGTTGCCTACATTTGGGGGTGGGGGTGGGGGAGAGTAAAAACAGTTTAGGCATTTGATAAACAGGTTCAAAAGCCTGACGAGCTGTACCACATGGGTATACAAGGTTATATTTTCTGTTAGTTTTTGCCATAATTAATGAACCATGAAGTTGGAAACCCAACTGACCAGGCATCATCTGACTGAGAAGTTACAATTGCTTATTTTAGCATTCTGTTCTTCCCACTCCAAATCTGGGGTTTTCCCAAGGCTCCAGAGCTACAAAAGTCTAGTCTTGCCAATATACCTTTGGGGTCTAAACATGATTTTCGCGCAGGTTCGGTAAATGGTGGCAACTGTGCGGATCTTGCCAAAAAGGAAGATATTGATGGATTTCTTGTAGGTGGTGCTTCCTTGAAGGTAAACGCTTTAGTAAAGCATCTACATTGCATTAGTTCTGTTAATGCTTTATTATTCGTACCCACATAAGAAGCAATGATGTGGCATGTAAAATCCTTAAGGTTTAATAATAGTGAAAAGAGAGAGTTGGGGAAGAGGGTTCGTCTTTCTAGTGCTAGCTACCTGCCAAAGATTTTTAACTGCTAGCTACTTATGATTGATTTGCAAATTTCTGATGCAGGGTCCTGAGTTTGCTACAATAGTTAATTCTGTAACTTCGAAGAAGGTTGCTGCATGAACATGTTAGGTTTGACATCATTATAAAATAAATGACATGGAGAATCCTGCAGCGCTATCATTTGGTGGATAAAGTAGGTCAAGCACCAGTGGTAAAACTGTCATTTACAAGCTGTTTTTATTTGTTTATGATTTTGATAATTTTCCAATTTCTTCCTGCCATATTGAAAACTACATCTTGTTCTCCATCTGTTCAAATAATGGAACTTGTGTAACATAACTTTTTTGCATCTTGATTAGCAGAATAATAGTGAGTTGATGACATGATGTTATTTTACGGCACATTTGAGTTCCATGTTTAAAATCCAAATACATTTAAAGCATAGTGGAGGGATTGATAACTTGTTATAGTTTGTCTATGTGACAAGGTAGTTCCATGTTTAAAATCCAAATACATTTAAAGCATAATGGAGGGATTGATAACTTGTTATAGTTTGTCTATGTGACATTGGTTATATGTTTGAGCATCATGAATCATTTGTTTGCTAAATAGTACTACAGTTACAACTCTCTACTTGAAATGGGAAAATCCCGTGTAGTATTTGGCGTCTTTTCGAGGAATTCAGGTGTAAAGTAGGAAAACTTAGCGACAGAAGCTGTAACTTGTTAAAATGTTCTTGTATAGGTCCAATATTCTCTTTTGTAAGGCGTGCTTTGCCAGTTGGGAATTCAGACTCTATGAGGCGTAGGCTCCTTGTAGAGAAACTTTGGCATCAACAGCTTGAGTGAGCTTCACCAATAGCAGTTGGTCCAAGTCCAATGAGCTTAGTGTCCCTTAAGTAACTCGGTCTCCTCTCAGCCAGGGTCAGACAGAAGAGCGTATGAATTAATCATGAACCGTAGAATGGATATGAATATTGATTGGGTTTACCCCAAAAGCTTAAGAGAGCTTCAGTTTTACAAAAAGAGGAGCTTGTTAGGTTGGAGAGAATCCATCCACACTCAAAGCATATATTCTAAGCAGTAAAGCAACCCTTAATGGTAAAGCAAACAAACAATTGCGGTCCTCAATACACTAAACTAAACCCAGTCTCACAGCTCGAGACTTGAGAGAGAGCGATTTAAGAGAGAGGGGGCAGAGAAGAGTCGGTAGAAATGGATTGGTTCTACCCCAGGAGAGGTCCAGAATGGAAACAAGGGTGAACAAACCAAACATTAGGTTCCTTCTCCTTGCCTCCATTCCCTCTGCTAGCCATATTAGCTATAGTTAGTTTCTTGTTATCAATATCTCAAGCCTCAAACTACAAGGAGCAGTTGGATCGCGCCTCAACCATCTTCCAGCTGCTTCTGTTATTAGTTCCCGTGTTCATGATCTTCATGATACACTCCAGTTTCACAAACTGGAACTTCAACTTCTGGATTCCACCACGGTCAAGGCGCGACTCGGTTGTTCTAGCCGGAGGATTCCACTGGGGAGTTGCTATCTTGTTGGTGGCTCTGTTATTTTTGGTTTCTTATCAGTCCTCATTTCAATCCAAGTGGTTTTTGCCTCTGGGAAGAGATCAGATTAGCAAATTCGGGACAAGTCTTGCATGTAACATGCTAGATTCGTTTTTTTTTTAAAAAAAACTTTTAATTGCCTTCTCTTACTTTTTCATGGCAAAAAATCCCCGTCCCTGTTCCTGTCCCCATTCATATCCCCAACCAATCACAATTCACCATGTGTATATATACTTAAAAAATGTTTATATAGTAAATTCTAATTGGTTGGGGGAGAGGGATAAGGACAGGAACGGGTATAGGGGATTTTCACCATTTTTTCATAAAGCCAGGGTGATGTTTTCTGCATGATAAGTGGGGATAAAGGGGCAAAAAAATCATCTGTCCCTATTCCTATTTCCATTCATGTTCTCAGCCAATCATAATTCACTGTGTATATATAATTGAAAAAAATATTTATATATTAAATTTTGATTGGTTGGAGATAGAGACGGGGATAGGAACGGGACAGAGGGTTTTCACCCGGATAAAGGGTTCTCTCTCTTTTATTTTTTGGTCGGGACGTGGATGAATAAGATTGGAAATCTAATGCCTGTATGGGTTCTTTAAGGAAGCACTAGTTTCAGGAATGGGCTCTTCTGTCATGAACTCTAGTTTATCAGTTATTCATTGATCTTAGACCTATTCTCTATTCATGAGTCTTGACCAGGGAAATTTCATTTTTCTCTCATTTTTGTTTTTTTGTGAGTGAAATAAACAATGTCTTTGAACAAGTATATAAAGATGGATAAATCTTACACTAACAACCAAGTCTTAGTTCTAAAAGATTAGGGTTAACTACATGAACCAAATAAAGAGTTATGTAGGGTCATTCACAAGAATGCATTCTCTTGAATTCAAAGAACTCTAATCTAAATCTAACGAATTTATATCTATTTTATACAAGTCTTCTTTGACTTTTGCTTTCTAACTAACTCACTTAGTTTTTTGAAGTCGCAAAATCTTAAATCTTTTTTTTTAAAACATAATATGTACTAATTCGGTCAGCCTGCTAGTTTATGATCTAATATTTCTTGAAGTCAAACGAATCTTTTCATCATGCACTAATTATTTTACATGTCACGACACCCTTGCCTATTTGCCACCATATTCGGATCCAACGATCTAGCAACCCTTACACATTTATCACCATACTTGGATTTAGAAAGTGTAGGGTGTCGTTTAGTATGCAAACGCACGACGAAATTCTTATGTTGGTTGTTATGAGACCTACTGTAATCTTACTCCTCTATCCGAACTTGAGACTTGTAGTAAATGTCACAAATTAGATTTCGTAACACTCGCCAATGGGAATGTTACGAACTAGAGTTCATCAACAGTCACTGATAGAGTTAAAGATGGTTAAATCTTGAAATTCAAAATTCAATTGCATAGAAGGATTAGACAAGGCAACACTTTGTAAATTACTCTTTAGTCTTTATTACTAAATAAAAAAGTCTTCATAATTTTTTTTTGGTTAAAAAAAAGTCTTCATATTTGATATTCATCAAACGTGATACCTTTTTTTTTCTTTTCTTTTTTGAACGGAACTTTTCCTCTTTCTTAATTTGTAATAGTTTAATGTTCACTTAAAAGAAAACGAAAAAGAAAGAAAAAGTGACATATTTTTTTTGGTAAGAAAAAGTTTGGGTGAGTTTGGCTCTAATCACCACCACGGGTCAAGGCAGACCTCAAAGATTATGTGTCGCTTACAAAGATATTTACAGATCATCCATCAATATAGCCACCAATATAGTCCTCACGTTGGCAGTAAAAATTGAACACTTGACCTTTATAAGAACGTATCAAATTTGTACTAATTGAGTCAACTTGTGTAGATAAAAAAAAATGATATATACGCATTCCCTTGGTCCCTCCCTTCCCATATCCTCTTTTCAAATTGATAAAAATCCATTCGAGACTACACATCTTTATAACTTTTTTTTTCAATCTTTTTCGGCTGAATCTTGATAACTAGCTTTTTGATAAAAATGAAAAAAATAAATAGTTCATATATATATATATATATATATACACACACAGAAACTTGTTTACTTTACTCGAAAAATCATTTTCAAGTAGTAATAGCGACCAGCCAGGGCTGGACTGAATGGCCATGAGAGTGAACAGATGTTGATAATATTGAGTGGTAGGTCTAATCGTCAAACTTTCATGAAAAAAAAAAGAGTCTAAGCGTCAAACTTTGAGGCCAGCATTATCGGTATGAATTTTTAATTTTGATTGAATGTCTCATTTTTTTTTTGTATTTTTAATACAAAATTGTTGCGTGTGAATTTTTTAAATAAATTTTATTGATATAATAAAAATTATGAAATTGTATGAAAATGTGTCAATTATCTATTTGCGGAGATAGAAAACGAAACACGGAATGAGCACTTACATTTTTTTGCCATTGTCGGTACCTAAGGCCCACCATTAGGGATAAAGGGCGGTTTGATTATTCTTCTTTCTATATATTATGATGACTAATTGATTAACCCCAAGAATGTATTTTAATTTGATTAGACATTTTAAATCGACCTAAACGAGGCACTATTTTTTCTTAATATATTTGAGGTAAAGATATGTTTCAAATGCATAATAAAGAATACTAAAGATTCAAAATAAAATAAAATAAAATTAAAGAATACTAAAGATTCATAAAAAAAAAAAAAGAATACTAAAGGTAATTGAATTATTACATTATCACAATGTTCTTGTGCAAATGAAAAAATAATTTAAATTTAACAATCGTTCAATGCTTATATCCATTCTCTTCTCAAATCATTTTTTATTAGCATAGAATTTCTACGCATTAAAATAAAAAGAAAATTAGTTAAACCAAAACAGTTTTTTTTTTTTTGCTAAGTAAAACCAAAACAGTTAAAGTTACCATATGAGCATTTTTTTTTTGGTAAAAAAAAATTTGGGTGGATTCGATTTCGATCACCACCACGAGTTAGGGCAGGCCATAAGAACCATAGGT
>JAOWBF010000039.1:4796644-4808307 GCA_028566175.1 Vinca major
AAACTAGAAATCCATCATGGAAAAATTATCCATGAATGTTGCTAACACACCTTGCAAAATGTCCCATAAAGCCCTTTAGGACAAGCTTTGCCAGTAACTGTTCCCTTATCACCAGCACTTCCCAGATCTCCTCCCCTCCCACCTCTATGCAAGCATTAAAGGAATGTCATGGAGAAACATAAAACCAATCAACATTAGAAAAACTGATCAATTACAATAAGGATAAGCAGTAGGGAAAAAAGCTTAAATCAAGAACAATATCAGAAATCTAAAAATGATGAGTCGTCTGTCACAAGGAGGTAATTGATAAGACATGAATATTTGTGGGTGCTCATTTAATTGACTTTGTGGACTAGCAATTTGGGCACATAGCTTGTAAGATTTCAAAAACCTCCAATTATAGTGGTTACTATTCCAACTGTGTTTAATAGCAGCTACTCATAGATTCCATCAACAGAAGTTCAAAGAGTAGCTACATGCAAATTTCATCAGTAGTCATCCTACTAGAGGGGGTTTCAATAGAAGAGTACGCTCAAGACCTATAACACAAAAAGATCTTGAAAGACTGAATTGAGATTTCTCTCAAATCAACCGAACTGTCTTGAGACAGTATTATAAGTCCGTATACATTGTTTAATATAATATATACATTATTTACTTCTAGATATGATGTTAGTCTGTAATCCGTGTTCTCTACTTGATCATCTAAGCATGTGGCCTGTTGCAGTATAAATAATAAATATATTGCTGCTCAAATCAAAGACTCGGCTTTTAACTACCTTGGGAAAGTAAAACCTCAACAGGAAAACCGGGAGAAATACAGTTTTACTACTTAGTGCTACCTGTCTATGCAGAAGGTAAATGCCATAGAATGGAATAGACCCACAGAATACACCATAATCAAATTGCCATGTAAAACATTGCACTCACCTTGCATGGATGCTTCCATTTATGATAGCTAATGGCTGGTATATGTCTCCAGTGGGAATTTCTGACCAATGGAAATGAATTCTTCCACCGCCTCCACCCCCATAACCCTCACCCCCGGCACTTGACAAATTCCCAGACGTACCAAGATTCAGGAAACTCAAAAATAATAAAATTGTTCCACCAGATCCACCCCCAGGACCTAAGCCTGAATTTTCCGCTATACTGTAATATTTTTTCCTGCTATGCTCTTGAAAACTTTGTCCATGAGATTCAACTGAACCTTCAATAGATAAAGTTGACACAGGATGCTCAAAGGAACCCATCACTGCATCAGTTAGCAAAGGAAATATCAGATTTTAAGCAACACCGACTCTGGAAACCATGAAAACAAATAGAAAGCTATGCATCTCCACGGAATATGCCAGGCTTTTATGAACTCAATAAATCGGTGGGTAATTAACTTACTATTTAGTGCAGATTCTAAAAATTCACATCTTCAGGCAAATAACTCAGTATAGTTACCAATCTCATAACCAAAAGCATATAAGAATGGCTCAAATTTTCAAAACAATCGAGAACGTAATATATCAACTCGGCCAGTTCAGCTCAGACAGAGTGATTATAGTACTTATCCAAAAGTAGAAATATATATCACCGTCCAAATTCCGAAACTAACCATAATCATACTCAATCTCTTCTATGGTCTACAGCATTGGAAATTCACACACAGATCTAAGCATATGAAGAGTTGATCTGACCTAAAATACCACCACCAGCAGTTGCACCTGCTAAACTCTCATTTCCACTTCCACTACCAAGTTCACAAGGTAAATAAGCATTCCCATATGGTGTGCCTCCCTCAGCATAGTTACCATTATAACATGCCACTCCACCTTTACCACCATGCCCACCTCCACCGCTGACTCCATTGTCCAAAACTT
Source organism: Vinca major (assembly GCA_028566175.1). NCBI lineage: Eukaryota > Viridiplantae > Streptophyta > Magnoliopsida > Gentianales > Apocynaceae > Vinca > Vinca major. The sequence goes on from JAOWBF010000039.1 coordinate 4,798,516, forward strand.
CACCCCGTCCCAAACCTCCAGTACAACCTGCAGAACAAGCAACCACACTGGTAAATCAACTGACGAACAATACAACTGCATGATATGCGATATTGTTGTTGGGCTTTTTTCTTTTCTTTTTTCCTGTGTGTGTGTGTGTGTGTGTCAACTACAAGATTGGCATCAGAAACTATTATACATCAATTGAGAACATCTTAAACTCTGACAAGGAGGTAGGTAGTCGCATAATCGCTCAAGAAGCCAAATGCACGGAAGAGTTAGGCCCTTAGGTCTCTAAGCACAAAAATGATGTGCACACTTAAAAGAACGCAAGTCGTGGTAAAGAACAAGAAAGACAAGTGTAAGAGAGAAGGGGGAAAAAGTAAACAGAAAAAATGGAGTGTATAAGGACAAATAAGGAGAAGCGCCAGGAACAAATGAGATAGAGGAGGGCTATTGATCATAAAAAATATATGGAAAAGAGAATCAATTCTGCCTTGGTGTTGAGAGCTCAGAGTCAAAGGATTTGTTTTCCTTATTTTGTGCTGATTGATACCCATAATTATTGTAAATCAAAAAGATCCAGCAACTGGTGCAGAACAGCAGAGTTCCAACGGTACAGGAGCAGAAGATTTAGCATAAGTATACTTTCTCTTCCATTTTAAGAAGCCTGATGTTTGTTCCTTTCTTAACATAGACTTGCTTTACTAAAGGGACTAGGCCTCTAGTTTAGCTAGGACCATGTGCTTTACTGCCATCTTGACTTCTACAGGTGGTACAATTACTATAAGGGTGCTACATAAATACTCATATGCGGCCCATACCCATTCCAGATGTGCTTATTATTCCAGAAGAAGGAACTGTAATAGTTCTTGCTCTATGGAAGTGGACAACCGATCCTTTTATTAGGCCCTCAACAAGGACATCTTCAACTCGGCAGATCTGCAAAAGGAAATTGCACCTAAGCTAAACTGATATAACAGAGATTTAACTTATGTAATGCAATACAAAGAAATGGCCACCTGAAGAGTAAAGGATAATGAAGAGTTCACGTTGCAATCTTCGGGAGGATAAAGCAATTCAAAGGGACAACCTTGCATATCACAATTCAACTTTGGTGTCCTAGAAAGCACCAAAAGGCATATCAAGTGAAATAGCTAAACGATTTAAGATACAATCAAATGCAGAAGGAAACAAAACTTACACAGAATCAGCTGAGAAATTTACTAACGGACCACGTAAAATAGATCCAGGTCCAACCTTCACAAAGAAAAGTAGAAGTAAACCGAAAACAATTAACAAAGTAAAAGGCAAAAAGTACCAAACCAATGATCTTTAAAAATAGGCACACTAAGCGATCACGTCTATTTTTTAAGGAAAAAGAACAAAATGGCATATCTAGCTATATAAACTAATGATAATTACTCAGTAACTTTTTTGTTGTTTGGGGGTGGGGGTGAATTAGATAATTAATCACAACCATCACAACAACAACAACAAAGCCTCAATCCCAAGTAATTGGGGTCGGCTACATGAATCAATATAAGATAATTAATCACAACCATATTTATAGATAATAAAACAATGAAAGAAGCAATATCCCAAGCACCAAGATGGTCACTAAGTATTTTTTGTTTTGGGGTGAAGCACTATTGTCATAATCAGGTATAATGAAAATAGAGAACAAGGAGGTTAACAAGTATGAGCAATATGTGACAAAAGAAACTGTCATCAACTCTAGAAATGAGTTTCAATTTAAAAAAGGCAAATGAAACTTGATCATGGAATGTTAAATTCCATATCCAGCATTGATGGAAGAAAAATTGAAGTGGACATATTACGTTAAAAGGACTCCCCATAGGGCAGGAAACGAACATTTCAGATCTAAGATACGATAACAAATGGCTATAAGCTATAAAACCATGAATTCTGAACCTAAACTGATGTCAAGTATACACTCCAAGAATGTCATCGTTTAAGGATGTCCAAAAAGTAATCAAACAATATAGAAAGATAAAAATATGATGCTCACATGTATGCCATAGAACAATGATAAAACCAGGCGCTCTGCTTCAATACAATCCCCTGGTCCTGATAAATTCAATAAACCTTGCCCGTGAACCCCCAGATTGGCATTAGAATGGATAACAGATGACTCCTGTATGGAAAAACAAAGTCAAGCTTGCTGCCAAATAAGCAAGGATATTATGCCTAGTTATAAAGAGGAGAGAGTGGAGCACCTTGAGAACAATAAGATTACTAGCTTCAAGCAAAGATGTTTCAACATTTTCATCTCCCTCACCATCAATTAGCAATTTTGAGTTCCACATCAGGAACATTTTAACAGACATACGAAGAGCCCCAAAAACCTGAAAGACAACACTTGGTATCAGATAAGGTGTTAATAACTGAAACATAAATTCAAAAGAGGTGGAAAAAGATGGATCTAACTTTCCAATAATGTGCATAGTGCATTTCTTTTTTTTCCTTCTTGACTAACAGCATATATTTCTTCCAATAAAAGGTGGAAATTCAAAAGACCCCTACTATTGGCAAGTAGCAATTAATTTACCATATTTCTTTTTAGTGAGAAATTCTAAATCAACCTCAGAGAGAAGAGGGGAAACAGGATAAAGCCAGTTATTTTTTCCATTTGTACATAAAAGTGTAACTCAAGAGCCATAGCCCAAGAAGTTCGCAACCAAATTCTGCGACAACAAATTACCAAAATAAACCATATAGCTGATGTGCTAATTGATAGTCAGCCAAGTACATATACCAACACCGGTCACAAAGACTTTAACATAATTTTGATAAATGGAGATATGTTGCCAATACCCCCTCTCTCAATTAGGCTTTTAATATTCCCTGCACTTTCAGAGTGTGCAACTGTGCATATGACATTGCGACTTGGAAATATGCATGACAGTTTGCCAACAAGATGGAACCAATGACAGAGTTCAAAAGGACTCCCAAGAGATCAGTCTATGCAAGAATGTCCAAGTACTTGTTTCTTCATAATAATCATCTCATGGTTTTATTATGGTACTGTGCATTTCAAGAGAAAAAAAAAACCCAAGTGTTTGAGCAATTTGAACCATTTTCAAACTTCAAATTCCAAACGTATATTTCTCTGACAGAAAAAACAAGTGAGCAAGAACAAAAAGTAAGATTTTCATTGAGACATTTACAAAAACATCATAAGATTTTTATGGAGCCATTTCCGAAAGGTTCACAAAAACAGGCTCACAAAACATAAAAGTACCACTAGGCATGAAACTGAAAGTTATAATATATGACGAGCTAAGCAAGAAGTTTCCGTGTTTTAACCGAAAAGATGTGACCCATTAAGGTGGTTGTATAAAACCCAGGGAAGGTTCTGATGCGTCTCCAAAGGTTTTGACTTAATTGGAAAGAAACTGAACGAGTTTTATATGATTTTCATGGCATTTAGATTCGCAGTTCACTTTGAGTTCAAAGTTTATATTCTCATTTTCCCAATATTGGTTTAAGTAAATTAGCATATAAATTACTAGACAACTGAACCTAGTCTTGCATGTTTACAGCTTGACGGTCTCTGTATAAAATGTTTAAACCATATTCACCATATATCAAGTTAGAGCTGCTGATTAATTGCACATAAAGAAGTTAGGTTTTTGTGGTTTACTTTCAACGTATTCATCCTCTAACTTATCTTCCACAACAAATTTAAATTTTATTTAGAAATCTTTTGCAGGAGCAGCTCGAAATAGTAAAACTGAACAAAAGTGGATTTGTCGAACATAGTTCGTGCTTGGTCTTTAATAAAATAAAATTGCGGACCGGCTTGAAAATTTTGAAGCTTAAAACTGAGAGAAAATAATTAGCAAACAAGGAGGCCCAGTACTTACGTCTGCATGCGTGGAGCAGGTACTGACAGAAAGAATAATAGGAATATATTATGTAGATTATTTCCAAAACCACATAGGCAAAAATTTGGAGAAACTCATAAAAGAATCAAGTCAATAAACACATTCCAAACATTAAGTAAAGAATCTGAGAGCAAGCTTTTTAAATTTTTTTCCTACCTTAATCACAGAGTCACTCATTAACAGCTCTTCTGCCAATAATTCAAATTCTGACATAGAATAACGTGGTAACCCAAAACTCAACTCTCCACCGGTCTGGAGTTTAATCTGCCCTTGAACCTGATGCAAATACACAACTGTCTTAATTTTTTCCTTACACAGTCTATATAAAAATAAAATGCTGAATATAAGACGGAATAATTTAACCACCGAGGAACTCCTAACATGAATAAGATTTTCATCCCTGCAAATCAGGCCCAATATAAATAATTCAACATTATTGACCTGAACGCGACTCCAAAGTAATGGAACAGAAGCCTTGGCCTGATCATTAATATACATGTTTGTCAGAAATGGTTGAGGAAAGTCAAATAGAAGTGTATCTGTATCTGTTGATCTGTTGTGGTTGCTAATAGTAAGGCTGCGGGGAACATTATCATAAAATGTTCCGGCAGCACCAGCATTTTCCTGGCAGGCATGACTGCTTCCACCTGCAGAGACAGAACCAAGATGGCATTGGATCAGTTTCAGTGTCTTGCAATTATAGTTATCGGAAAGCTTCAAAAAGATCAATGAAAAAAAAAATTCAAAGGTTTGAACTTATAGCACTTTCCTTAAGGGCAAGAAAGCAGAATTTTCATCAAATTGATATCACGTACAGAGGATTTCCCATGACTAAGATGATGAATGAAGCCAACCTAGACTAGATTACTCGAATGCAATAGGTTTATATAGATATTTAAGTTACAGAAAGGCTACAAGATTCCATTTCCTTTCAAAGTGGGCAAAAGAAGCTGAGATGTAATCGACCAAAGCCCAACAAGGTGGACCGTCAATTCAACTTGCACTCCTCCAAGTGAACGGGAGGGTGCAAGAGGTGCGTCTTTCCATCCAACTGATGACATTCTATTGGAGAACCAGCAAGAGCAAGTCAAGATATTTGATACTGTCAATAAGCTACATACATAAAGTCCCTTCCTTTGTGTCCTTTCTGGCCTACAAATACGCCTCCATGTCGTTTCATCCTCTCAACTCCATCATAATTGCACTCGAGACATTCTTAACCTCAGCTACTTAGCAAACAAAACTAATGGAAACAGAGACAAGATATACCAAACAACAAAACAAGAACTTAAGCAAGAACTCATCTCTTCTTACCCATTTTTCATGCATTATACAATCTACATCCAATTTCCAAGAAATGTTTTAACATTTTCCTTGAATTTCAAGACACTCTCGTGTAAATTTTATACAGCAAAAGCTATTATTGGGACACCACAATGGCATAAAGCAGCAGAATAGCCCACACCAGCGTTCCTTTTAATTGTACAGTAAGACATGTTAACTCTAAGTTGCCAAGTAAAACAAAGAAGAAATAATTTGTCAGAGCTTCGAAGTTGAGAAACAAAATATGAAAACAGCGACAGGTTAAAGACTTCACAAAGATTAGGATACACTTATAGATTCGGTTAGGGACATGACAAAAAGAGTAATTCAGACATACCGTGAGCAAAAATTTCTGGATCCTCGTGGCGGCTGAAAACATTAAGAGCAACTCTTCCACCGCCTCCACCAGCAAACCCATTACCTCCGCATGCACTTATTTGACCACTTCCAACCCTGCACTTCACAATAAATTTTAATTCAAACCGCATCTATTTATAAAATCAGTAGTCTCTACATTTTCAAAGTCTCAAAAGAACATACAGCTAGATTGGAAGAAGGCAGGCATGAATAACCATTACGCCTATTATTAAAGAACATGCATCTAGTGTAATTCGTGGATCCTTTTTCTTTTCTTTTGATGAAATGATACATCAATAAGAAAATTAAGGTATGCTAACAAGCTTAAACACAGAGATGCTAATGAGCATATCATTAAAGGATGCAGTAATTCTATTCCATGGGAAGAAATACGCAACGCGACGGGTCTGTGAAAAGCAAAAAAAATGGCTTTATAGAATATAAGGCGAATACAGGTTATACAAAAATATAGCAAATAAATAAAATTAGGAAATATAATGCAAAAATAGGATATAAAAGTTCTAAAAGAAATAGAAAATGCCAAAAAAAAGCTAAATAAGAATACTATTAAAAATTAAAATACACAAACTAACTAATAGGATTAGCCTCGGCAATTTATATTTCCTTTCCTTCAAGTACATTTAATATTGAGGAAATCACCAGCCTGTAGATTCAAGTAGGTATACTAATACCATATTTTAAATTAGAAAAAAGTAATGCCAAATTGTTAGATGGTACTATAGTTAAATATTACAGAAACTGAAAGACAACTTGAACTTCTGAGCTAAAACATACATACATTTTATATATATATATATATATATATATATATATATATTAGCAACATCAAAGCAAATCAATAAATTTGACTTGGAACTATTGCTCTAGGAACAAGATTCAGACTTTACTGCACAACTTAAAAGCTCTCACTTCTCGACAATAACACTCAGCGTCAAGCACCATAAAAATTTGACCAAGGTTTGCCAAGTTGTCATATCTTTTCTCTAACAAAAAGATAACGATTACATTAATGTCCAAGTAGAAGAATTGCCCGAGTGTCAAACAGGGTTTAAGCATTATAAGCTAAGATACCTGACAAAACAAATTTGTATTGTATTATGACCTGCACTTTCTTGGAGGACGTCCTAATTAGCTTAGTATACAACAACAACAACAACCAAGCCTTGCAAACAAATGTACTTTTAGCTTAGTATAATCTATATAATTCAAACTTCCAGCCTTGCAAACAAATGTACTTTTAAATCTTTGACATCTATATAACATAGCCGAAAGCTTTGTCTGCTTCAAGTCTGGTGCATCACAATTGTGTGAGAAGCAAAAGAGTGCACACTGCGGGATCCCATCTCCTGCTGTAGATATGGCGTACCATTCTACGAAAGAATCCCTATCTTCTCTCATATAGAGCTAACACATTTATGATCTAGCCAGTAAAACTAATGAAGTAGGATAACTGTGGTAGATCGCTAAAGGGACACCATCCAATAACTTTGAAGGTTAAATGATGTTTCAAAAATGTTTATATGTAGCATTTCAATTTATTGATCAATCCCACTTATTCATTTCCAGACACAAGAATTTCTGGTGCAAATGACTCACTGTTTTTTTTTTTACTTATTTCCTTTAGACAATAAAGACCTAATGCTGCCAAAGAACAGTACCAAAAAAAGCAGTGGCAGTAAAAGTAATAAAAAAACAACAAAAATGAACAATGAAGAGAAAGAGAAAGAAGAGGAGGGGGGATCAAAAGGCTTCTGCGAAAAAGAAAATCTTAGAATGCATAAATAAATCATGAAAAGACAAAAAAAAATTGAAGAATAACCAGTTATAAGAGAATCTCATTGTCAGAACCATAACCTAGAAATCTTCGAGGAATAATTTGAATAATAATTTCCTGTTAAATCATATAAAAAAGACTAAAAGGCGTGGATATAACTAACCATAGCACCAGTTTCCCCAAAATCAGTTTTACAAGTAACTTTGGCAGACCCCCATTGTCAACCTTTAAGGGTGCAACAGCATGCTCCAATTAAAGTTAATACTATCTTCAATACCAGTTTTTTTTTGTGAAATGTAATGTACTCATGGTAGATCAAATAAGTTTCCTCAAAGATTTCGCAATATCACTAACATGCTACCCTATGCATACAAATTCCAAAATATCTAACATCTTCATGCACCTTTTCATGTCACCAAAATTTATTACTGTCATTTTGCAAACAGAGAAACTGCTGATTTTAAGGGACCGATGATCATGATATATAAACATAGAAAATTTAGTACTAACACATATCTCCACAACTTTAATATTGGAAGGATAACAAGAATACATGCACACTCATTTACAACCTTTTAATACAACTATGTGTCTTCAATACCGCATACTGATTAAAAATATTATCTAAAAACTGAATGAGAAAAGGTGAAGAAAAGAAAAGTTTACATCTTATGAGCGCCAATCAAGATACTGCCACCGGACCCTCCTCCACCCTTGCTTCCTCCATCGCCTCCATCAGCCAACAAGCTTCCATTCACTTCCAAAAGATTAGTCACTAACAGCTTTATCTTCCCACCTCCACCTCCTCCATAATCCACCTCCTTGCTGGTTGTGCCGCCCTTACTTCCGTAACTCATTGGAGTATCTACACTGCTCCACCCATAATCATCCCCGCCCCACACATCTTCTGGAAGCTTGTGTTGATCCGTCAAACAAGACGCACCCCGCCCCCCATATCCTCCGCCAGCCCCTTCCTCTCCTTGCGGATGTCCAGTAGTCTGAGGCGGCGGGTCCCCCGCCAACCCAGTAGTATTAACCGAAGACCCATTATAAAAATAAGCATTATTCGAAGTTAGCTCAAAACTACCCGTAATTATCGAAGAATTCTCACCCAAACTAAAGTTTCCTGAAACATTTAAAGCAATTTCGCACCCTAACGAAAACAAACAGTTCACAGTAACATTGGGAAGAATAATAAAACTGCCCTTCCCTGCTATATACACATTCTTAGTAATATTCAAATCCGATACTATTTTGCAAATTGTATCCAGTGAACCGACTCCGCCTAGATCACCCTCACAAGTGACCGACGGCAGATGCGGCGGCGGTGGTGGAGGCGCCGGCGGTGAGTAATCTTGATGGAAAAATAGTAAATCAGAGTCGTCAAAATGGGAACCGAAACCGGAATCGGAATCATCGCTGAATGGAATAGTAAAACAGAAATTCAAACTTGTCAATAATACTAGTATTATTATACTGATTACCGATATTTTCTCGAGTATACTGAAATAATGAGCCATTGATGAACGGAAATTGAAATTGCATCGGTTGATCAGTATTATATATAAATCTATGCATGTGAATAAAGTATTTGATTAGATTAAGCTATAGATAAGTATAAATTCATTCATTTTTGTGAAAATTAGGGATTTTGGAGGAAGAACAGTGGGGGTTTTGGGGCAGAAAGAAAGCAGGTTTTCTACCAGAGATATTGGGGGCAGATGGTGGGTGGAGGGCGGAGGGGTGGGGATAGGGGGATTGAAGAAAAAAGTGAAGGTGGGAATTATTACTATTATTTTAATGACGATGATAAGGGTGAGATTACTATTGTACTAACAAGTGTTAATATGCTCGCGTGGAATAAATATAACGGTCGAAATTTTTATCTGATAATGGAAATGAAAGTGAATACCCATATAATGGAGGATTAAGAATACTTTATTCTCATTCGCTGTCTCCATCTCTGTCTCACTTATAAAATAATGATATGTATTAAATTTTTAATTAAAATATTATAACTTAAAAGAAACAATGGAACTCACATGAGAAAAATATACACGTGGCAAATATTTATTTGTAATGACATAAAAACAGAGACTCCGGCTCCTATGCGGAACAGTTTTTGTTCCACATGTGAGGGACAAAATCCTAGACGCATTATGAGATTTTTTAACGGTCCAGATCTGGAGAGAAAAAAATATTTTTTTTAATATTTTAAGGCAGCCGCAACTTTTTTCTCTCCAAATCTGGGACGTTCAAAATCTCATCTGACGACTAAGATTGTTCCACACATGCGGAAAAAACACTGTTCCGCATAGGAGCCGGACTAAAAAACAGACACATAATGAAACACATAATGGGGACAGACGATTTTTTGCCATAATAGAGAATATCATTTCTCAATTCAAGAACGGGTATTCCCTGGGC
>JAOWBF010000039.1:4831474-4853255 GCA_028566175.1 Vinca major
TTGAAATATATCCCCCCCCCCCCCCCGGTCTCCCTCTACAAGCTGTTATGGCCTATGAGGAGCTAATTTGCAATATCTGTGATGTTTTGAAATATGATACAGCTCAGAGTGTCAGATGGTTATGAACGTTCTCTGGGCAAGATTGACAGAAACTGGCAAAAACTGGCGTTTTGTCTACAAGGTAGTACCAAGATTTCCACGTGAGATGGATTTTTTAATTAGACCACAAATGTGAAAGCTTCTCCTATCTTTTTATTTTCTTTATTTTTGTTTTTTTTGTTGGATGCCACTTGTCGTATCTTTGGCATCTTATTCCACAAATCCTTACAAAAGAAAAAAGAGAGGAAGAGAAGGTTTCTGAATTTTTTGTTATACCAGGCATTGGCTGTGATAGAGTACTTGGTTTCACATGGTTCCGAGCGTGCAGTTGATGACATTGTAGAGCACACTTTCCAGATTTCAGTACGTATATTCAATTTTATTCTGCCAGAATCTTACTTCCCCTTCCATGATCAATAGTGGTTATCCTATTTGCAATCATTACAGATGAAGTTTTTTATTTTTTATTTTCGTTTGGTTCTTACTCTTTTTCCCCATCTTCCATCATTTAAGTCCCTTGCAAGTTTTGAGTATGTTGAGCCAAATGGTAAAGACTTGGGAATTAATGTGAGGAAGAAAGCAGAAAATATTGTGCGGCTGTTAAACGACAAAGATAAGATACAAGAGGTCAGAGATAAAGCTGCTTCAAATCGTGATAAGTATGTGCTGGATTTTATCGGAACTTTCCTATCCTCTGAACTTTTCTCTTGAAACAATTGGACTTAAGATATTACTACTTGTTAGGTATTTTGGTCTTTCTTCATCTGGAGTAACATACAAATCAGGGTCTGCCTCATTCAGTAGCAGCAGCTCTCAACCCAGTGGGAGATATGGAGGTTTTGGCAGTGAAAAGGATGGTGATGATTTTAAGGTTAGGGATAGCTATGGAGATGATAAGTTTAATCAGACTTCTTCTGCCAAATCGCGGCGAGACTCATCCAGCAACCTTGACAATGCATCACGGAAGGGATCTTCCCGTTATGGCAGGTGTCGTACTCTTCGTCCCTTTACAAAGGATTAAATTCTGTTTGAACAATTTCCGAATAGTATACCATGTAAGTGGTTTACGTGTCGCAAAGTTGGCATATATTTTATGTCTGTAAATTCATGATGTCTTATGTAAAACTATGATGCCATTTCAACCTCTTGGGAACCTACTCAAAGACCTAATTGTTTCTTTATTTTCACTACTATGAAAACGTGTTCATCTTCTAATGATTTGGCCTTTCCTCTTTTGATTATTTTTCTACGATTACAGTAGGTGCTGGAACTAATTGACAATAAAGGAAAGTAATGTATTGTTACTTAGAATCCCTCATCTTATCAGTTTCCATTTGTTTGCTTCTTAGGCTGAAGGTTCCTTTTTTTTTTCCTGCCCCATCAGTGTTGAAGCCTTATCTGCCATGAATGCTGAATAATCAATATCTTAGTTTTTTAAAATGAGGAATTATATCCCTTACTTATCTTAGTATAGAGGGGAAAATGAACAAGAATCTTTTAATTGCTGGTTTGAGTCATTTATTTATTTTGCATTTTTTGCTTGGTTTTTGGCTGAGTTTGAAAATTCTGCAGCAAGGGTCAAGAAACAAGGTCATCAAAGAAACATTCAAAGATAGATGGGCCTGACCAACCAATTTCCCCCCAGAACTCAAGTACTTCAACCAACAATTATGATGACGACTTTGATGATTTTGATCCCAGGGGGACTTCTAGTACCAGTAAGAATTTTGCTACCACTTCCCGCATGCATTTCATTCGACAGGGAAAGTAATGATTTTGACATGCAGACACATACCATGTTAATAGGTAGCGCGACCTTAGCAGAACAAAATTGGCTTATGATCTATGCGAGCAGGTTTCTCCGCATTTCAGTAACCAAATGATAGTCCTCTTATGGCGGGAGTAATAGTTTATTAAAAATATAGGAAGCAGTTATTTGAGATTATCATACAATTAAGCTGAGAATTAACTGGGACTGTGTTTCTTCCTAATTGGATGCCCTCTTTGTGGCCATTCCATGATTGAGATTGTTGTTCCAGTCATGTCGTATCTCTCAATTGTTATGTGGATAATGTGGCTTACTGTTTCTTTGAAATCAATATTTCGCTCTGATTTTTTCTTTTGTAACTTTCTATTGAACAGAACCTCCTAGTGGAACTTCCAACCAAGTGGATCTCTTTGGACAAAACCTTATCGGTGATTTGTTGGATGCACCAACTGTTGTCGCCAAGGAGAAGCCAGCCACTGAAAATGAGTCACCGGAGGTTGATTTGTTTGCTGATGATGCTTTTGTGTCTGCAACATCCCCGTCGGAAGCAGGGGGGAGTTCTGATGCTAAGGTTAGCCATCACATATACTTAGAAATACAACTCTAGAGCTGTGGGTGGTGTTAGGTTGATGTGAAGAAGCATCATATTGACTATCTGTGCTGATTATGTGATAGAATCATAAAATGAATTTTTGTAATCAGAAGTATACTGTGGCTTACCGAAACTGCACCATAGTACACCTCATTCATGCACTGGTTATAGTGGCATAGTTATCATGTTTTATGCTAAAATAGTGCAATTTCATGCTAAAATGAAAAAAACAAAAAAAAAAACTGTTGGGTTTGAAGTTTGAAGAAAAGCATCTTCGTTGATCAGTTAGTCTTTTCCATAGTTAATTCATGTTTGGTGTTAGAAGTGCAAGTCTTTAGGTTATTCGAGAGGTGCATCACAGTAAAATGATGTGCTTGAAGGGCATGCACATTACATTGAGGCATTATTGTTTATTACTTCCAAAAGTTGTAAGAGAAGAGATGGGGGATTTTGGATCCCTGTCCGAGGCCTTACTAACGTTACACTGGAACAATGTACTGAACAGGAGCCAAACTCAGGTTTCTAGTGTTCATTACAGTACAGCCTATAATTTTTCTTTTGAAATATTTGCTGGACTAAGCTTAAATTTTTTAGTACTAAAGAGCTTTTATTTCTTCTGCTTTGAATTCTGTGGAAATGGTATGCTTGATCAAAATAAGGATAGAGCGGGCGGGTAGGAAGGTCTCTTAAATCTTGATCATTAAACCTCTGCCTAAAGTCCCTTCCATGCTTTATGCAATACAAAGTGATTTTCAAGCATCAAAAGTGGATGTTTAACCATGATTTCTTTCATTTGTTTCTGAGAGATATATGATATATAATCAAACAAAAGGTAGTTCGTTCTCACAAAGTCTGCTTTTTCTGAACATTAACTTTAGTTTATTAAAGTTCTTATTCTCTCCCCAGGGGATTTATGCTGTATAGTAACAATATATTGGCTTTGCAGAAAAATGTTGATCTATTTGCTTCCCAACTGGCCCCTTTGCAGAAGAACATCGACCTATTTTCTTCCCAGGCTGCTCCATTTCAGAAAGATGTTGATCTATTTGCCTCGCAGCATGCTCCTGCATCTGCTATGTCTTCAACAATGGACTTTTTTACTGCACCTGGTCCTGTCGCACAATCTGATAACACAACTACAAGCTCTGATCAGAAAACAACTAATACAATCGATCCATTTGCTGCAGTTCCACTAAATAACTTTGATGGTTCTGATCCTTTTGGTGCATTTGCCCAAAATCCTGCTAATGCCAGCAGCACTAGCAACTTAAATGGATCTTCTGGTGAAACTAAGCCCAGCAGCGACAACTTGTATGGATCTCCTGTTGAATCGAAGCCTCCACCTAAGAAAGATGCGTTTCAAGTCAAATCAGGAATATGGGCAGATTCTTTAAGTCGTGGACTAATTGATCTTAATATAGCTGCTCGTAAGTTCCTTTCTGGATGTTATAATGTCTTCTGTCCTAATCATATTTCTATGAAGCACTTTATTCACAAAAGTATCTTCTTTGGTAAAAAAAAAGGAAGTTTTTTTTCCCTACTAGGTCTTGTGCATTCGACTATTCCATCTGTCTATTCCCATGAATCATGTTACTAGCTAAGTATTGCATTTTTCTTTGCTCATTTTCTTGAAGATATGGCATCGTGTTAATAGCATTAATTCTAGCAAAAAAAAATAGGAAAGGTTCCCCTTGTTAGGGAGACCAAAGTTTTTATGATTTTTCGCTCGCATTTATTCTCCATTTTGATAATATTGCAGCTAAGAAGGTTAACCTAGCCGATGTTGGCGTCGTGGGTAGTCTATCAGATCCATTTGACGAAAAGAACAAGGGACCTTCAAGTTCATTTTACATGGGTAGCACTATGGGATCAGGACCTGCTGTTGGTAAACCCGGGTACAACTCAGCAGCATCAGGTGGAGATGATTTCTTCTCAAGCTTGAGCAACCAACAATATCAGTATCAGTATGGGGGCTATAAAAAGTGAATTTACTTTCTCCTTGGCAAATTTATTTGTCCAATTTCAGTTTGATACTTTCGAGGGTTTTGGACCAAGAATGTCGATTTACGAGTATGCTGATATCACTTTTACAATTGAAAAGCTGATACTACATTTGTCTGTGCTTGTGTAAGCGGATGCCATTCTGTCGAACTTGTAATCTGTTTCCTTATATAGAGAAGTTATTGTTTAAACTGTCAATGAGAGGGAAATTTGTAAATTCTTTGTTTCGTGCTTTCCCAGTGACATTATTAAGAACCCCATTTTGCTTCCAAGTATAATTTGAGCAGCTTTCAATTTGTTTTTTTATTATTATCTTAAGGTCCAAAAAAAGTGAATTGATTATGAGAAAAATGTTGTTCCGGAAGGGGTATGAATCCAGACAGGATTGCAGGTTTGAAAGGGGGCAAATAAAATGTAAATCTCAACCACAAAAGAGAGTTATCAACCAAAGGCCACTGAAATATACAAAGGATGATTAAATCCAAAGGCTCTCATCTCATGTACCTACATTTCAGCCATCAATTATTTATGTACATATGGATATGGGAGATTATCCCTGTTCTAATTTTACCCCCTTCAGTAATTTTGCTATATGACAAAGATCAAGTTCTAGAATACGTCTAGCATCCTTCCCCTCAGCATTGCCTCTGCTTTCCTTACTTGCTTTACTGGTCCAATGATGAAAACCTGAAAATTAAGCCAGAAATGAAATATGAACTTGCTCTTTGTTTACGCGATGCTTGGATGATCGACAGACTGATACTGGCAAGAGTAACAGCAGATACACATACATATATCATTGAGCTGACAATGCCATTTAGTATGAAAAGATTTTCTTGCTGATAAAATACATTTCCTCTTCGAACTATGAAAGATTAGAGTAAGAATTGGTGCCGGGATATCTGAAAGATGCAATACTGACAATAAGAGCGAGAGAATGAGGTATTTATCGCATGTTTCAAGTGCATTCCTTGTGAGGTACAGGCAGCTATGGTAATAGGCATTCAACTTCATTCATACATTTTGTGTGCTTGAAGAATTGTCTTTAAGACGATTAAGGGTTTAATGGTGTCATGATAGGGTTTAAGACCATTTATATTTTGTAATGTGGTTTCGTGGCCCGATATATAAATGTAAGTGGAAAACTAACCTTGTCAGGGGGACCCTTCGCACCTCCAAAGAATATTTCAGCACTGCAAAGATATGAGTTGAGGTTAGGATTTATTGATTCAACAAACCCCAGAACAAAGATGAGCCAGCACCGATAATTTTTTGTTTTTCTTGTTTTCCCTTTTATGGTGCATTGTTATAAAAACAGTTTCGTGAATTCACGTTCTCATGAAATAAAGTGGAAAAGACAGTCTTGATATTCATCTATGAACTTTCTCACATGTCCCAATTCAATTCAATAAAACAAGTGAAAGTACGATAATTTAATTCACAAGTGCATTATTCTTAAAGCAGACCAATTTTTAGTGCGCTACAATAAAACATACTTGCATGATTCCTTAATTGACAAGATAGAAGCTCCTCTCTTTCCGATGACACATCCCATTTTACCGGGCGGAACATCAAGAACTGACAAGATATCTTCCTCTGCTGGAGCACTTTCATCAGCAATCAGATCATCTGCAATGAAAAACCTACAACTATGTAAAATGCTGATTAAATCCTAGCTACTGAAGTTAGTTAGCTACTGAAGTTAGTCACAATACTAATATGGAACTGCAATTCAATACATTTAGGAGTTCTAGGAGTCTGATAAATCCTATTTCCAGAAACAAGCATATAGAAATAGAATTCCCAAGCAAAGAGATAAACATAAATAATCCCCCGTCTAGAAATTCAATTGATGTGTTATGCCTATCCCTGGATGCATATTACAATTCACTAGGCTTCTCTTCGGTTCTCGTATCTTTCTTTATCTTTTCCCGTTGGGAGAGGAAGTAGGGTGGCGAGGGATGACTAGAAAGAAAAAAAACCTGGAATCGGAGGAAGAGGTGGCCAGTCTGCATAATCATTGTCATTGATGCAGAAACATCGACAATAAAGTGCACCACGAACTGAGAGACACCACAAAGATCTCTTATTCAATTTCTCAACCATCTTGTGATAGATAAAAAGGAGAAAGCGGACGTCATCTGCAGCTGCGCGGACCATCTGTTCAGATAATGGTCTATATGTCCAAAATTTGGGGTCCTGAAAATGCAAAACAGATGTAATCAAACAAATAAGGCAAAGAATAACAACTAAATGGCTTCTAACTAAGACCCATATCATCATTTCTTTAAGTTCAAAGGCTAATATTTAAGCATTGAGAAACTGTGAAAACAGAACAAAAATTTTGGGCAAATATTGAGTAAGATATTTAACACAACTGTAGCAACAGCAGTTCACAAACTTCCATGCTTCCACTTCATAATTACTCAATCGATGATAAAAAGGCTAGCAGTGAAGATCTATACTTTTCCAGTTATAAGATGAATGGTGCAAGAACGTAGGTGGTAGATCTGTACTTGAAGTTACGAAAATGATGCACGCTCTTAGGATATCTAACTACAATAAAACTGCAGGCTGACATATTTGTTCCCAACTGTAATAAAACCTCAACCTTCTAAAACGAGAGAAAAAAAACATGACAAATCAATGCACGAAACTAAGATATACTCATACCTGCATACATGCGATGGGCACAAAGTTTTAGTTTCAATTAGAGCACAGTATGTTAAGTAGAAAGAGAAGAATCTAATAAGATTTCGATGATGTAATACCATCAGTATGATGACAATAGCAATTTCTTCATCCTTCAAGCATAAGCATGATAAAACTAACCTGTCTCAGAAGAACACGGACTTCTTCTTTCTCAGCATATGATATACCTATGCCGAAAATCAGCAAGTCAATTGGTCAGAAATGAACTCAAACTTTGACTCTTCATTAAAGCTAGTTCAATTACATTGAGGGGGGAGGAACTAAGGCAGCATGCCTAACACATAAATAGTGGTACAAAGTTATCTGACCAGCAACATGTTAAAAATGGAAACTAACTGATTTGGCTGAAAGCGCATTGGTTTTAGGGAGATAAGGAAAACTCTTTTATGGGTGTGGATCTGAATCAAAATTAACCAGGAGCTAGAAGAAGGCTTCGGACAAATGAAGAAACGGTGCTGCTAACATTATCAAACTCGTCATTTAGATGCCTAATTTGCACAAAGGGGACATGAAAGTTTCTATGGTCTAGTTGTACTATTATTTCTAATTTATACACATGGTTTCCCCGTCAAATGATTTACACTAAATAAAAACGCAAACACAGGAATTTTGTTACAATCATAGAACGATAGAAAAGATAGTAAACAGTTTAAATACCGCAATAACTAGGGTCCGCAAGGAGACCAACAAACGATATGTAGTCATCAGGTGCACGCATATGTCCCTCTTGCTCTTTGATCAAAGAATAAGCAATCTGCATGTGAAACAAAATGTCACCACAAAAGAACAAAAAGAAGTTGATCTGGCAAGAATTAAGTTCACGCCAGAGAAGGCAAACCAAGTTGTTTAGTATATGAAAAAGATCCAGAAATAAGCCAATTAACTCGAAGTTAAGCGTGAAGCACAAGATTTCTTCCTGCAGAACTGTTTATTCAGAAAGTTCCTCTTGTAGTAATGCTAGTCAACTGCAAATAAATGCATTGCTAACTAGCAGACAGCAATGCAAAAGAACCAGTTGAAAATTCTTTCTTTTTTGCTTTTTTGTTGTCATGAGAGAGGGAGGAGGGGTTTACTAAATAAACAAGGGCGAATGAGACAAACCTGAGTATCCACAACATTGTGCAGTTTGATGTCAAACTGAAAATATAATGCCTGAAAAGTAATAAGGTAGAAGACTATGTCAAACATGGAACATCCTATCTGACACATGAAGGCATAGAAACAAAAGGGATCGGTAAGTGACCTCGCTATCTCGTTTACAGTCATGAATAACTTTGGTGATGTATTCAGACTCGAGTGCAGGCTTACAGGCGTTCACAAGTCCCTCTCCACCTTCAATTGCATCAACCAAATATATAGCATATGGAAAGGCAAGCTGCAGAAGATGTAACAAGTTCAGCCAAGAATGTAGCATGAAAGAGAACAAACATACTAATAATGCAAGTACTTGAATGTCCTCTGTTCTTGTAACAATTGAGTAGTGGGCGAAGAAACAGCACGCCTAAATTCCTACCTACACTAAACTGCTAAAAGTTTTTAAAAAAAAAAATTAGTGCCACATGCACATGAAATGTAAGAATACATACATTCATGTTCAATATTTTACACACCCCACAAATGCTTTTAATAAGGATTTTCGCTTGTACATGAATACATTTCTGAGCTAGAATGGTTGAAACGGGTGACACTTTTTGACAATACAAAGAAAGATCATCAAGTCTAAAATGCTTAACACATGATTACCTGCATAACACAAAGAGTCCCATTGCGGCAGAGATCAACACCCTCGCAGTCAAAACCAATAACTAGTTGCTTCTCAGGGGAAGGCTCCAGAAATTCTATTGGAAGTTGAGATGCTCGGGTGACAATATGAATGGGAACTGGTGATGAGTTTATTTCATCCTCTAATGTTCGCCCATCTACAAAGGAAAAAACATAAGAACCTCACAAAAGTGTTGTTTAAAACATATTCAATTTTCTTAACAAAATAAGGAACCAGATAAGAATAACAACCCCTGTTCTCATCGCATTGAGGTCATATCATACATCAATAAACAACCTTCATTGAACACTACCAGAAACAGACAACTTAACCCATTTCTTTTGGTCATCAGTTGACTCAGTTTCATAATTCAATGCAGAAACAAAGTGGAAAACCAATTAGTACTCCAATATAAAACAATTAAAAATTGGGAAGGTGAGAACCACGTCCATTAAAAGTGAATAATCAAAGGAAGTAAGCAAGAAAAGAAAATGATAATTCAAGATTTATGATTGGATGAAAGAGCAAATAAAAGACCGGGATATACGAAGTTACATCATGCTAAAAAAATTATAACATGAAGATCTGAAAATGTCCTTATTACCGACAAACAAATCATACAAATACTTAAATTTACACGGTCAGGAGAAAAAACAACTGACCAAACAGGTGCCAGACTTTCTCATCATCTTGACAAAAAGGCAATACCTAATTCTGAAAAAAATACATAAGAAGCATACTCCACCCCTTTGTGTTTGACATATAGGCATCACTATTAATGCGTGATGAAACGAGTTATTAGTCCTCATTCTCCAGTCAGAACTGTGACCACGCATCTGGTGCCATGGACACTATCGGGTGCATGAATTCACGTTTCAACCCTCTGTCATCAAGATTATGTCATCAAGGTCAGTGCATTGTGAGTTCATGTTGTGCCCTAACAGAAAGCGAATATGAAGTCCTCTTTTGCTCTTCAGTACACTCATGCACTGGGTTCCATCAATAATCACTAAAATGAAAATCAGTTTTACAAGGAAGACTGGAACGTCAGCAGAATATTGGCTTTTATGTACTCAAAAAAGTTACAAGAAACTAGATTGAAATGTCCCTATACTAGTTTACTCATTTTTTCTCTCCGGGGTACCATCATTGGCTTTTATGTACTAAAAAACTTCTGGTCTTTTTCAAACTAGACGACAATTACTTCGCCCTGGTCAAACCTACACAAGGGTCATTTTCTTGAGTTGTTGTCAAATAAATGAATGAAATCAGATAAAGATCAACCCTAGAAATTGTAACAAGAACTTTTTGGCCTCGAACCTAAATCAGAAATTAATCAGAAAACACAAATTCCCATACCCACAAACCCCCACAACTAATTACAGTTCCACTTAAAATAACCAAAAGAAAACAAAATCAACTAAAGAAAAGACTGGAAAAATGCAAGAAAAAAAAGAAAGAAAACCCATTGGTTACATAAAATTAAAACCACATAATCTCTCTTCCCCATCAGCAAAAACAACCCAAGAATTGAGTTAATCACGTCATTAAACAATGAAAAACTTTCAAGAAACAAAAGCCCAGAACAGACGAGGAAAAATAATCCAAACATCAAATTTCGATCAAATTAAAGTTGGATACAAAGAAAAATGTTAAATAAAAGAGAGGGGGGTGGGGGTGGGGGGAATTAATACCAGGATGAGGAGGGAGAGGAATGTGGGTTTTGGGTGGAGAGGCCATGTGAATCTGTGATCATGGGAAGAAGCCCTAAAAGAAGATTATTCAACAACTTCCAATGATTTTTTTTTTTTTTTTTGGCTGGGTTTAGGTATAATTATAAAGAAGTGCTTATGAATGTATGCACAGAGAAGAGTGATTTTTTTTACTATTATTTATTTATTTTGCAAGGACGAAGAAAATAGAAGAAATGAAACCGATGATTGACTTTTTTGGGTCTTCTTTACTTTTAAATATATTATGGACGAGTTATTTATTTTTACTTTTTTATTTATTGGGGAGGGACTATTGATTAGGGTAATTAGGGGATTTAATAAGCGGGGATGAGATTTGAACCTATAACCTCTACGACATGAGGACTCAGTTTTGGCCACTTAACCAATGCATCATTGGCATGGACGAGTTAAATAGCGAGATATATTTCACATAGATTTATCCGAGTTGTTTATATACTCACAACTCATAAGGAATTGAACTTTCCCTATGAATGAAGGCAAAACTAACACAATATGACTTTTGGCGTATTTGCTAGATGATTTATGCTCTAGAGGATTGTAATGACTATTTTTTTACTTGGTTAAAGACATTTCTATCTGCATCATGCAAAATAAATCTAGATCGTTAAATTACTTAATAACACGATCCAAATTATAGTTGTACACAGTAAAGTTTTTCTAAGCAAAAATTTAAGGAATGACATTTTCAAAAAAAAAAGTTGGAAACTTAAATAATAACAAGTGATTGCTAAGTGATTGGTATACCCTTATTTTAATTAATTATAGTATTTGAATCAGACAATAGCACTTCTTTAAAATTATTTTATTTTCTTAATAAAACTTCATTAAATGACACTTATATGAATAATTTAATTTATTTTGTTATTTTTTATTTGATCCATAATATAATTATTTTTATGACTATGTTGCAATAAATAATGTTGCAATATTGAGATATATGTTTGGTTTTTTTAGGAGCATTATTGTTATTGTGAACTTCGGGTAAAAATTTGTCTTGTGAAATTAAATCGATTTTATTGTAAAAAAGTGTTAGGACGATATTTTGGTTATATGTATTATATTAAATCTCACATATGAACGCTGAAATTATTGATTATCTTCTTACTGTCTTTAATCTAATCTAAAAGGGTATAGACTTAAAAGTCTTAATTTTTACTATTAAAGTTGTGTATTAGTGAGGGGAGGATTCTATGTGGCTACATAAGATTGTATCGAACACGTGTAGATAAAAAATAAGACACCATATCTTTTGTCCCGCTCCTAATCTGAACATCTACCATAATACAATCATGTGTAGATAAAAAATGAGACACCAAATCTTCTGTCCTGCTCCTAATCTGATAATCTACCATATTACCGGCAAGTTACATTATGCACAATCTACCACCCAAAACCAACTGAGTTGCCTTGCGCGATGAGTACATTATCACCAGATCTTCATTGTACTCGGTTGCGCCATGAGTACTTTATAACAAAACATCCACATAGAGGGGTGGGTGGGGGTCTTCTTGGCTTCTGTTGGTAATCTTAATTGCACCAAAATGAAAAGTTAAACTATTCATACATTACAACATTTCAAAGGCCATTCAAACAAATACCAAAAAAGAAAGAAAAGGAACAACATAATAATATGCTTATACTTCTCTACAGAAGCACCTATAATCAGATGCACCCATTCAATAAGAAACATTATATCCAAAAAGCAGTAGTACAAGGTTAACCAGAGGTAACTGGATGAGCTGCTGTCTCTCGACTTGCCAACGTTATCAGCCATAAATTAAGATTATGCTGAATCATACTGTTTTCTCTCCTCCTGTATCGACTGAAAAATCCGAGCAGCAGATTCAGTGGCGGATCTCTTATTATGGGGCACGACTCTGATCACTCGTGTAGCGAAATTAATGTCTGAAGGCTGAGCACCATTGTTGGAGGGATCAGTAACAGGGGATGTGGGGAAAAGAGAGAGCATGTTGTTACCTTCCAAGCTATTTCCCCTCGCGGTTTTTTGCACCCTCTCACTTGGACTGCTTGCTGTACTGACTTGTACTTCACCATTTCTACAAGTGTTTACTTTTGTTACCTCTGGCGCAACACCATTTGTTCCGTGCTTCGGGCTCGGAAGATTACGTGAGTTCTGGCGTTGAATATTTGAGTCGGCCCTCACCCCTCCTGGTGGATTGCTATGAAAACCCGACGCAGCAAAATGGTTCGTTTGATCAACAACCGAACCCGTCATTGCTGCCTGATGCATAGCCGGCATGCCATATGGAGGGAAGCATCCATGTGGTGCGGTTGAGGAAGCAAAGGGAGAAACTCCCATACCTTGATAGTAATTAGGAGGAGGAACTCCGTATGGTGGACTAAAGAAATTCCCCATCATCGGTGGCATTGCTCCTGGAGGACCACAGCCTCCACAAGCCAGGGCCATAGATCCTGGGCCAGGATATGGCTTATACATGAGACCTTCAGAAGGAGACATAACAGGAACTAACCATTGGTGATGCCCCTGCGATTGATGAAAGCATAAAGAACCCTGATTTGGGTCGCCATTCAAAGAAGTTCCCGGGGGACTTGCTGGGAATGGCCTATAGCTTGGCGGTTGACTACCATTCTGCTCGGAAGACTGGGAAGCCTTGCCCACAGTATTCTCTGCAGAGAATTCCATCTTATGGTTTGGCTTCTCCGCGTCATTTTTGAATTTAGCAACACTTGGAGGTGTTTCGACAGTATATTCCAAAGGCCGTTTCTTTGTAGGGGAGACCATAACTGTCTTTGCCAAAAAAGTATTATCCTCGAGCAGATTGGGAGCACCAGCAATCAGTTTTTGAACCTATTTAATGACACCGTCACAATAGAAATTTCATTATTGTAGAAAATTGGATTCGAACAATGATTCGGAGAAGGCCCTGACACCATCAACAATAAAATCAAACTGAAAGCTGCAATATCAACAAAGTTGTACCTTTATCAACCTATGCAACTCGAAGGCTTGAACTGCAAACACTCTCTGTTGACTGTAATGGAAGAAAAATATAAGGTTATGAGAGGCGTTCCAAGTATTGGGACACAAGTAGTAAAATGATAAAAAAGAGTACGATAAGAGCAAGTAAAATGTCATCAGTCTAGGAATATTGTACACAGAGCACAAAGCACAAAGCACAAAGCAACAGCGGCCAACTCAAGAGAGGAAGGGGGGAGAACAATGAGTATCAAGGTAGGCGGAAGAAAGTTGAGTCACAAAAAATAAGCATATTAAGACATAAGATAGTTTAAGACAAGCTGATCTTTGGAGGTTCAGAAGAATACCAAGAAAATGAAAACTAGAAATTTAGTGTGGAAATTCAAGAACGTAGACAAGGCTTTGGCCTAATGATTAATAATCTTTAAAGGCAGCTCGTGACATGAGAGATAGTTGATCAGCAAGATGTATACTAAATGTGTATGCTGTTCGGATTTTTGAATCTTCAGAAGAGGCCAAAAGGGTTCCTTCAGACTACAGAGCAATTATTCAGAGATCATGACATATTGCCGGCTGTAGCAGGGATGACGTTTTCACAACTTTAGGAGGATTGAAACCCAGAGATAGCAAAAGGTAACATAAAACCCCATTAGTGTATAAGAAGACTAATTAAGCATCATCCAGCTCACCTTGTACCAAAAAATGTAGGTCTGAGATGAATCTCACCTTGACATGTAGATGGATGGTGAAATACTTCAAATGTTTAATGAAGACTAATGAAACATGA
The DNA here is from genome assembly GCA_028566175.1 of Vinca major. Lineage (NCBI taxonomy): Eukaryota > Viridiplantae > Streptophyta > Magnoliopsida > Gentianales > Apocynaceae > Vinca > Vinca major. The sequence continues at coordinate 4,845,909 of JAOWBF010000039.1, forward strand.
AAGTGACCACCTTGAAGGAATCCCGAATGTGTAGCATGATTTCGGAACTCCATGTGCTGTATACCTCGACTCACAACAAATATGCTCAAAGGAGAACAAAATATTCTCAACCCCTACAAAGAACTCTGAATGGTGCCCATAGAACCAAATCAGTTGCAAGTTGAGAAATGACAAAGAATAGAATCCCAACTCATCACAACTGGTTCAATTCTAGATATCCCAGCTTTCATCAGCAATATACCAACTACTTAAATCTTAATTATGAAGGAATACAGCAAACTAAAAAACCCAATACGGCATGAATAAATTTTAGGCTAAAGAAAGAAAATTTTATCCCGCTAAACAACAATCAGATCTTTACGAGCTAGCTATCTAACCAAGAAACCAAAGCCAATTTTGATCCAATAGAAGTACTAACAAGAGAAAATCTGAACTTATATATAGCATCACTCAAATGCATAAAGGCCGTCATCATCAAGGCAAGAGGTGATCGAGAGATGGATAAGAAAAATGTGAACGGGCCGAGGAGCCAAGAAAACAAACTCAGGATCCATCATATATTTTTGGACAAAATTTATAGCATCTATTATATGACCTGAGAAAAATATCACATCCTTGATTCCACATAGTACTAGTCTTCTTGGCTATATATAATAAGATATGAAAATCCAATCATGAAAATACTGTATGGTTAGTTTAGACAGAAGGGAGACAAATAATAGGGGACGATTACGTGTACAAAGACAAAAATTCTGTCCATACATGCTAGCGGGTGTCTATGTGTGAAGAGACAGAGAAGGTACAAGTCCTTTTTAGGCAGGGAAACCAGGAAAGAATAGTAATAACAAAGGAGGAAGATGTACCCCCGCCCCCCACCACCACCACCAAAAAAAATAAAGAAAAAAGGATCCCTTTCTTTTTTCTGTGTGTGTAATGAAAGCAGAAGACATAGCACATACATAGAAATTGAAATAAATGGTTCGAAGTTGAACTTCTATATATGACCCATGGAAGGCACTGGAGAGAGAAGTGGAGGATGTTACTGCCTTTCTATCAAATTTGTTCCCTTATTCATGTGTTTTATCAGCCTTTCCGTTACTTAATACAGAATCTCCAATTTGATCAAAGTTCAATACATTTTATGATCACATACACAGCAAAGAACACGAGTATACAAAATAGACATACAAGAATTATCTTTGTTTTTTTCCTTCTTCTTCTGTGTTTCTTTCTTTTTCTTTTTTGGTGGTGGTGGGGGTTTTTTTTTTTTTTTTTTTTTTTTGGGGGGGGGGGGGGGGGGGGGGTAGTTGGGGTTCATGAGGAATGCCAATACATTGGAGGGCTGAAGTCGGGCAGCTAAATACAACCTCCAGAGAATTTGATGCCCCAAAAAGAAATTACTTACTTGATAATAGCTCTTCTGGCTTTCCAAAAATGCTTCTGTCCTATTATTCCTACAACATCATCTGGACTTATGTCAATGCCCGAGGCAGAATCCACCATGGAAGTATCAGATGTATCATCAACCCTTTCTGTATCATCGTCTATAATTCTCTGCTCCTTAGAATGACAATTTCCATTATTATTTTTGCCCCTTGAAGACTCATTCAATATAGCATCACTAATTGCCCTGCTTGTAGGATCACATGCGGCCCTGTGCTCTGAAAGTAAACTACGATCAGACTTCAGTAATCTGCAATTATTTACCGTACTATCTCCTAGTTCACGAAACATACTTGAGTTGTTCTGCCACAACGCAACTTCATCGTTGTTCATGGATGATGAGTTTAAAACAGCTTTAATTGACTGCCCCAGAGAAGGTACAAACTCGTACAGATTCACATCATTGTGGTGGCTTCTGGTTTCCTGTCTTATGGTGGGGCCAACCGGTGGCATCTGTTTGGGGATATCATTCCTTGTGGCTGGACGTTTCAAGGAATGTGCAGCAGAAGCTTGACCAGATACTTTTTCCCTGTCCATATTATTACAACTTCTAACACAATCTTGCACCATATTAGGCTGCATAAATATAGGAACCATAAATTCGTCTTCCTCTGACTTTTTCCGCTCAAGTTGCACCAATGGCGCACCCGAATCAAAATTGCGGCTGTCGGTCTTGTCAGCTGCCTGTCTTGAAGGCTGAAGCTGATGTGAGAAAAGCATAGCACGTTGCTGAGAACTCCCCTGCAAAGACAACAATTTAATAGCAACTATGTTAAGAAAGCCCAAATTAGGACACTTACACATGTATAAATCCTTCTTGAACAATAAAAATTCATAAAAGGAATTAACTGTTAACAGATTGATCTTAGAATAAACATCCATGAAAAATAAATAAAAGATGATTCGAATCCATACATGAAAACCATATACTCTTAATTTTTTGTATCTTCAATGCTGCTTTTTCTCCTAATAACACTCAAATGGAGATGGAACAAGAAAAAAAACAAGAATATTGAATACCAAGTAACCGCTTTGGACATTTCTTATCCCACCAGGCGTGCATGTGTGCGCTAGTGCGGGAAGAGGAGCATGGTGCAATTAAAAGGCACACGACTAAGTAGGCAATAAAAAAAACCCACATTCGAGACCTCCACAATCACATAGTGAGCAAAAAATGTAACTTCTACACTATCAATGTCTTCCTAATATCCTTCTAGTTTCCACTTTCCATTTTCGGAGCACATATATCCTCGGTTTTCAAAGTAACTAGATTTTCTTCCTACTAAGCAGTATCTTCTTTTCCTCTTCAATGACCTACAATTCCCACAGACGCAATAATCCAAGTTCCAAACTACATTTGATCATGTTTATCAAGTCAGAAAATTGAATATCAAAACAAGAAAATGAACTATAAGGACTACATAAGAATTAAGAAACAATGAAGTACATTCCAACAACAACAATATAATAATTTCCATCATCAAGTTATGAACCAAACATCAAAATAACTTTCAAATGCCGCGAATAAAAGTACCAAACAGCTTTTTGTCTTAATCTTTCAGTTACCTGGCTTGAAGAAGGAGGGATCACACTAGCAGAGTTAACATCGTGATTGGAGTTACTAGGAGCCAAACTAGGCTTAAATCTTTGGGAAGGAATGCTGAGCTGTTCATATAGAGCCATCTTATTCCTTGGAGGTGCTCTTGGTCCTCCTTTCTCAGTATCATTCACATGAAGCCTTGGAAACATAGGCCCCATAACTTTTTCATCATCTTTTCCTCTCTTCATTTTCTTTCCAAAAAAAGAAACCACAACTTCCTATTTCTTCTTCTCAAGATAATTATATTCAAATTTGGAATCTATGTGTGAGATCAAATTCATCTGAAATCTCATAATAAATTCCCCAATAAAAATTCAAACTTGCTAATCAAAGAAATAAAAAATAAACTCTTTTCACCAAACCCACAACAAATCCACAATTGATTGAGCTCTAAGATCAAAACCCACCTTAAAAAACCACAAAATTCACGAGCTTAAGTACCAAAAATCATAACTTGCTTAATCCCTGAGATAAAAATCAGTTCTTTCCCACTAAAGTCCTCAAATAATTGAGCTCCACAATCAAAACCCACCTGAAAAAAACTGCAAAATTCACTAGCTGAAGCATCAAGATAATCTCTTCCTAACTTGAAAACTCAACACCTAATAAGTGTTTCCTCTACTCCAACCAAACATTAATGAAAATTAAGGGGAAAATTTCCCAGAATTCCCTAAGAAGATAGAAATCTAGAAGAAAAAAATGAGATTCGAGAAATTGGAGAGAAAAAAAGGTCAAATATTTAGGGATTCTTGGATTGGGATACATGTATACAAGAGATCAAGAAGGCCTAAAAGGATTCACCAAAAAAAAAAAAAAAGAAGGCCTAAAAGGCTAATGCCGGCAAAATAGCCAATTTGGTCTTGTATGTATTTTATAACTCTCTAATCTGCCACGTTCGTTTAATTTTATACAAATTAGTTACATATATATTTTTATCTGCCATATTAGTTCTTCCTTCCAATTTTTGACAAAACCCAATTAAGTCACTCGCATGCTGTTCTTGTGCCTTGATTTGCAGAGGTAAAATAAGGTAGATGCCCTAAATTGCCCCTGCAAATCAAGGTACATGAACAACATGTGAGTGACTTAACTAGGTTCTTTCAACAAATTAGATGGAATGACTAATATGGCAGGTTAAAAATACATATGTAACTAACTTATATAAAATTAAATCAACATGACAGATACAAAAGTTATAAAATACATACTTGACCAAATTGGCTACTTTGCCGGATGATGCCTAATGTTTGATGTGAAAAGGTGAAAAGGGCCAAAAAGTGCTATTTGTGGACCCCAATTCTTTGGATAGGCTAGAAGGTCCTAAAGAGATAGGATGAATAAAATATTATTGGAGATTGGTTGGATTTTCTTTTCTTTTTATTTTCACAAAAAAAACCAAAAGGGTTTATTACAGTTTCCTACCCTAGTTTAGAGGTAGCAGCACTTTAATTCCCTAAGTCCTAAAAAGACTTCTAGGAGTCCAAGACTATTACGCAACTTTTAAAGTGGTAAACTGGCGTTAAATAGGTATAAAAATGATTAATACATCACTCACTTTATAAATGATACTACCTCCATTTCTAAATAAGTATAAGACTCTCAGTACAAGTAATAAAAATTAAGGAAACAAAAATTAATATGTTTTCTTAAAGAAAATATAAATATTATTATTTTAAATATAACTCGTATGCCACTAAATTTAGATGATAATTCTTTTTTGAATCCTAAAAAATAGAGAGAATGAACGTGGATGACCTTATGTAATTATTTATTTGGTTCGTATAGTCGATCACACTCTTTTGGGATTAAGAATTGGTTGTTGTTATTGTTTTTGTTAAGTAAAGAAGCCTTGGCTCCCAGGGCGCATGCGAGTTAACAAGCCTAAGACAATGTGTTAAGAAAGCCGTATCCCAGTGGGACAAGTCTTGATCGCGAGGTCCCAGGTTCGACACATGCCTCCTACGTGAGACAAATAAAATTCTTAGGAATTAAGGTGTTGAACAAAAAAAAAGCCTAAGGTAATGTAGGGTTAGCGACTCCAACAATGCAGGTTCGAATATCGTATTGAGTAAAATATCACTGAAATATTGTAGAGTTTGTTTTAGAATTAATATCATGTTGACTACCTTCTTTGGATCTATATCAATTCATACATGACTCGTGATTTAAATCTTTCCCGACTAAGATGCATGAGGTTTGGGTGGAGTCTAAGATAACGAAACAATCCGAAATGACAAAAGTTTAATAACGAAACGTAGAATCCCGTGTGAAAAAGCTAAATACTCCTGTTGGCTGGAGTCTTACCCTTTTTATAAAGACAAAAGAAGATTTGTTTCAACGCAGAGAGAGCTAGAGCGAGAGAAAATGGTGAACTACGCTTTGATGATCACTGCAGAATTGGAGAATCTCACTAACCTTCAGCCTTCTGGCGGCTGCGATGATGCTAACTTCACTTACTATTGCAAGGTAATTCCTCCAACTATCCCTCGCTACTTCTCGATACATATTCTGTTCGTAATCTAGGGTTTCCATTTTGAATTTTAGCTTTTTTTTTATTTAAGTATTCCGTATTTTCGAGAAATTATTGTTATCGTTTTTATTTCAGAAATTATTCTATGTTATTGTTTCTCGCTCCTTCTTGATACATGTTTAAACATATGCTGTTCGTAGTCTAGGTTGTTTTTCTGATTTTAGCTCATTTTTTAAGAAATCGTTGCTATCGTCTTTCAATTCAGAAATTATTCTATGTTCTGCGTTCATCTAGATGTTGTGCCGCTCTCGATACATGTGTAGATTTATGCTGTTCGTAATCTAGGTTTTCCTTTCGATTTTATCTTATTTTTGAATAATTTAGGTATTTTTATTTAAGTATTCCTTATTTTTTTAGAAATTATTGGTATCATTTTTTAATTCAAGAAAAAATTGTACGTCCAGACTCCATCTGGATATTTGTTGCGAGGTCGTGTGATTTGGAATCCTTTGTGTTCTTTTAACTTCCCTGTGATTAAAATCTGAATCCTTTTGTTTTGATTTTAGCAAAATTTTGAAGAATTTACTTTCAACTCATCTATGATGAAATCTGAATCAGTATTTTCTGTTTTTAGTTGATACTTGATAATATGCAGTCCGGCTCCTATGCGAAACAGGGATTGTTCGGATGGGATTTTGAACGGCTCAGATCTGGAGAGAGAAAAGTTGCGGCTGGACTTAAAATATTTTAAAAAAATCTCTCTCCAGATCTGAACCGTTAAAAAATTTCATCCGATGGCTGAGAGCGTGTCCCGCACATGCGGAATAAAAAGACGTTCCGCATAGGAGCCGGGAGCATTAGGCATCACTTTCTCATATTTTTAACCCGATTTTTATATTTTGAGCCTTCACATTTACTACAAATAATTATAGAGACAAAAAACTCATAAACGAAAAATTAATCTAAATACAAGCTGGGAAAGAATCGCATGGTCCATTGAATGTGTACGACGTTGCTAAAATTTCAATTAAGATATTTGAAGAGTGATGACCAAGTAATTCCAAACTTATTCTCAAGTAGTTTGATGATCATAAGTTTAAATTTTGACTGATGTTATCGGCTTTTAAGAATTATACTTGCACCTTATTAGTGCTACTTTGACTGGATAAGTGCTTGCGCTGGTTGTTCAGTTAAGTCTGATATGTTCGCTGATGAATACGAAATGCTAAACATGAAGTAGCGAGAGGTGTTGGTCATCATCACTTATACCTTCTTTTCTATTCATAAAACAAAAGTTACTCTAATTTTCTCCAAAGTGGGCCTAAGGCCCGACAACGTTATCTTGCTAGAAACTAAATCCCAATTGGGAGATGATGAGGGTCCAACAAGCAAGATAAGAGGGCCGAATTAGTGGACCGTAGAATAGCCCAACAGAGTTAATGCAAATTTTCATTCTAGAATGTAATAGCACTCACAATAGAGGTTTTTGGAGTGGGCTTTTTCATTAAAGTCCTCGTAATAAGGGGTTTTGGGTGCTTTTCCCAACATATAATGAAAGTTTTCTACAATAGAGATTTACTCACATGGACATTTTCTACCTCATCGATAGGGACACTTGAGCCAGCCCGCCACATAAATATTATGGTCTAAAATTCTTTTCATCAGTATAGGATAAGAAAACTCTTTATCATGTAATGACGGTTGTTATTTTTTAACTCTATGCAGATTCTATTAGATTAATTTATCATGATTTCTTTTGATTTATAAAGTCTATATATTATTTGAATAACAACCAAAATTAAAGAATATAATGATTCAGTGGTATATTATACAG
>JAOWBF010000039.1:4859361-4874699 GCA_028566175.1 Vinca major
GGCTGAGCTTGAATGAAACTGTTCCTCTCCCGGGAAGCAGGGGCAGCGCCCATCTTGTTCAAAAGGTAATAACATGTCCTTTCTACTAGTTCAATCATGTATCTGAAACTGAATGTATGCACACGATTCAGATTTGAATATTCCGTTACTCATACCAAAAGTAATAAATAAATAAATATGAAAAAAGTTCCTGAGATTTCTTTCTGAATTAAGGAGGCTTCTTGACTAGTAGTAAACCATGATATTGTGTAGATTTAATTTTCAGTTTCCTCGTTTCCTCGTTTCCTTACTCTAAAGTCTTCATAGAATGATTCACTGCTCAAGTGTTTCCTTTCCTTTTATTTGGTTCAGCCTGTTATTATATGATGATATTGCCTTGTTTTGCTTCTAGTGCAAGTTCTGTTCAAGGGAAGGAAATATAACTATGATCACTGGCAAAGGCCGTCCACTCACAGAGATGGATAGTGAAACTGAAAAATATGCTCCCATGATGCACTTCGACTGCAAGGGCTTTGAGCCTCTAGATTTTGTCTTTGGCAGTGATTGGCAGGCTGAATCTGTGAGTCTTTGCTTCTTACAGTTTTGAATTTATTGTTATGGTATTATATATACTGGGAGTAGTTGAAAGCTAGGATGTTCATTTCCTGTGTCTATTATATTATGCTAATCTGCTTTCTTCTATAACCTGATTTCCACTCTCATCTAATCATGGACTAATTCGACTTATTCCCAAGTAAGCAAGACCTGGTTTTCGACATATCTTTCTCTTCCCAAGGCCTTTCTCCATAATTGCACACCACATGTAACCCTTCATTTGAGGTGGTTGTCAATGTTTGTGAGAACTTTTGGGTTCGAATAATCCTTTATCGGACATGGGGAATAAGTACGGTCTTCTGGGTTGGCGGCAAAGAAAAATGTGGATGACTTTAGGGATGTTGCCTTTCCTTCCCATCTTTTCTCACTGTATTATGGTGGGAAGAAGCTCTAATGTGTTCTGTTTGAGACTTTTGAGTTTTGCCTATGTTTGTGCCCATGTCATTATGTTGCTGTGTGTATTATTATGCTGCTTGCATCCACTATGATTTGGGCTCATGACATTTGATAAAACTACAAAAAAATTTACAAAATAGCAGTGCATTAAACCACTGATTCTTTTTTATTTACTTTTTTATAGTAATATCTTTAATTTTTTTTCGGAGGTTTGTCATGTCTTTCTTTAATGTATGTATCATCTGCGACATTCCACCTTTAGATTTGAATTGATTGTGGAAAATTATTTTGTAAAGTAACCAAATATCTCTTTTCTTTTGTAGACTGAAGGGACAAAATTTGATGGCATTGATTTGTCTAGCGGAGAGTTTGCTGAATATGATGAGAAGGGCCAAGTCCCAGTCATGATCTCCAACCTTCGTTCTAAGTTTAGTGTTGTTAAGTAGGGTCCTTGTGCAAAATGATTATGGTAAATAGTAGTACAGACTAACAATTTGCCTGGTCTTTGTCAAAAGATGAAAAGAACCAAGAGGGTATTGCTTTGCTGATGTTTGTTAACCTGGGATATACTTGTTGGGTTATGCTACAAGTTTCAACTTCTTTTGGTTTAATATGAACTTCAGTATTCTCCGTTTTGTCAACATTGCTAATGAATCTATTCATTGGCTTTCTATTTCCTTAAGTTATGACCTCATGTATATGCAATTGCTGTCTTTGTCTCTCTGGAAAGGCAATATCTTGCTATCTTCGGGTTTGCAGTGGGTGCATTAGATGATAATCATCTTGTTTCTGTCAAAGAACAGATGGAATACTTGTGATTTACTCCTCTGAAGATTCTGATCTGTTTTTTTTTTTTTAATGTTATTTGCTAATTAAAAAATCTGTGGATGGTGGTGACTGCAATGCTTGATTGAACCCCTAGGATTATGGTGATGTATGGAGAATATCAAGGGTAAATGAAAACTTCAATGGAAGAGTATTAAAATTGTCCCAATTTCTCTTTCCTGCCTAATCGTTTTTCCTTTTCTATTTTGAGAGGAAATACAATTCATCTCATTAAAAAGGAAAATCTGCAGAAATAGCAGAGAGTACATACAAAGGCAAGTATCAAATTTTGTTATGCAAATATCAAATTTTCCCTTTTCTCCAAACAAAATGAAAAACACATCTAAACTCAAGCAAATACCATCAAATTGTGTTGAGCAATTCAATTTATTTTTACGGCTTTTTTTTGGTATATATATATTCTTCAATTGAAGAAATATGTATCCTAGAAATTAAAATTATTTGTCATTTTTAAAATTAACAATCACTTTCATTTTATAATCTTTGATGCTTATTTGATCTAATTATTTTTATTCAACAATCATTATTGTTATTATTATTATTAAGGAGATGGGACGTTGGGAGCAGTCCGGCTCCTGTGCGGAACAGAGCACAGCCTAAATTCTGCACGTGCGGGATACAGTCAGAGCCGTTGATTTCATTTTAAAAGAGAGTTAAAATGATACATATGTAATTTTATAAATAAATAATAATAATAACAACAAAAAGTAACATGCAACCGTCACATCGGTTGGATTACCGGAGTGAGAGAAAAGTTGCGGCTGAAAAGTCAAAAAGTACATTTCTACAAGAAGACATGTTCTCTGTTAGAGAACCATGTTTTTTATTAGTGGACATTTGTTCTGTCAGTGAACATGTGTTCTCTGTCAGTGAACACATGTTCTCTATAAGAGAACACATACTTTTTATTAGTGAACACATGTTTTTTAAAATTTCGTTTTCCCGCCGAAAAAATCTTCTCCCAATTAAAAGTAAAAAAGAGAAAAAAAAAAGCTCAAAGTTTATCCCTAAATACCCCGTTGGATCAAAAAGTACAAAATTCAGCGGCTGACAGCTTGGCCCGTATACTGAATTTTCTTATTTAACACTGAAGCCGTGATGATGAATGAAGTATAAAGGAAAAGAGGGAAAGCACGAATGGTTATAAATTATAACATGCTTGATAAAAATACCGAATTTGATGGATACTTCTTACCAAAGAAAGATTTTATTAAATTTAGTAAAAAATATAAAATTATACTCAAAATTCGATTGTAAATTTGATTTTTGGCAAATAAAGATGCATGAAGATAATAATATAAAATATAACATTTAGTGACATTTAGTGCTCCTGTAGGACATTGACATAAATTACCATATAGTCGTAAGTTACAATTGCACTCAGAGTTTCCACCATCTTTTTGCTTATTACAAACAATGCACACCTTATTTGAAACATAATGATGGAGAATTCTAGAATTGAAACACAATCTTAAGAGAGAAATTTAGGTGCAGCTACGGAAGAACATCAGAACCGAAGTAGAGTAAGTACCTATGGAAAAAAATCAGAAAACGATAAACAATCTATGCTAAATTTTTCGCCAAGAACATAGTCGTAGATGCACCATGACTTCAAACATAAAAGGTTCTAAGGTTCTAAGAACTCAACAAGCAAATCTGATGATTACACATCAAACATCAAAAGTTTAATTGCAGTCACAGACAGTAACTGACCAGTAACCGCCATGAAAAAGATGGAACTAACACTGTTAATACATCATGAAAGCAGATTCGAAGAACTAAGGAGCAACTAGCTAGGGTTTCATTTACATATCGTCGATCCATTATATCAAGAAAGTTTATTGATCCTTGACTGCCCAGTTGCACTTCATAGGCTGCAATCCCTCATTACACTGCGGCTGCAAAAGAAGAAGAAGAAATTTGGTTTTAGAAAACAGCCAGTGTATAAACAATGGGAGAGACTTCCAAAACCAAAAAACATAAAAGGAGGGGAAGAGTAAGGGCCGTTAGAATTCAAAGAACAAATACAAGTGAAGTCTTTAGAATTCAGTACACATACAGGTGCTTCTTTACTTGTAGCAAGTAGTACGGTCATCTTAGGGAAAGGCCAGAGTAAAATATATGATTGCCTTAAGAGTGCCACTCACAAATGGGAAGGTAAGTTTCCACTAGGAAGTTCATAATAAGAAACTTGCCTGAAAACGAGAAAGCAGACACAGCGAACTAGTCTAACTTAGGAATCTATCATGAAACAAGCAAGTTTCTTATGTCTAGGAGTAGAAATTAGAATAAAAATGAATTACAGAATGTCAAAGCATAAGGACAGCATTAATCAAATGGTGGATCCAAGAGCAATCCCTGCATGAAAATGCTGGATGCATGAAATGGTTCATATCTTGCAATCCACCCTCTAAAGCGGATCAGGAGTTGGAACTCAAAACAGTTAAAATACATCAGCCACAAAAAAAATTCATTCAGGAATTCCACATCAAACTTTTCGATCTTCTTATTCATTCCCTAATCCCTGTCGGACCTTCTTCCTCTAATTCTTTTCACTCTACTAATGATTTCTCCAGAACAATTCGTAAATCTAGTTTGGGTCAGAAAATAAACTTTACATTCACTGTAGGACCTTCCAATCCAAAAACTGTACCCGAGAATCGTAATTTCATAAAATCTCCAATGATAAGAACAGAGCTTTGACAATCAAATTATCTAATCCTCACAAAGTTTCACTATGTTTCTCAAGCTGATGAATGCGGTAAAAATTACTGTGGATGATAAGAAAAAATTTGCCAGCTACTACAGAAAATTAAAGAGAGAGACAAAGCAGTTAAAAAAGGTACCTGACAGTAAATAACAGTATACTGATTACTGAGTTGGTTGGTTGGTTGGTTGGTTGGTAAGAAGTGAATAGATGTAAACCTAAACATTATCAAAGGTCTTAAGTCATTTGCTTGTTAGGAAGTTACTGGTTATTGCCAGAAAACTTTACCTGATGAGGGAACTAAACATCTAGAGAAACTTACTTAAAACTGAGAGGAAACACAAAAAGTCTATTAAATCCAAGTATTTAATAAAACTATGTTACCCGGTGTAACACCCCGCTCCATAAGCATTTTCATATATACCAATTTTGAGCTAGTATATTTTATAAGTAAGAAGGGTATAATAGTCATTTGATATACTAAAATTAAAAAAAAAAAGATGAGTAGCTTCCAAGTTTGAGTGGTGACCAAGAATAAATCCTAATTACAAGAATGCCATTCAGTTTATCTATATACACTAGATACTTGGCAACAATAAAAAAAGAAAAAAGAAAAAAAAGAATGGCTTATGGCTTCCTTCATTCTCGCAGCAAAAGCCCCCAGGTGAGCTTTTTGTTTCATTGTTATTTTATTGGAGTCTGATCATTCCTTGCTCCTACTTTCTTTTCTACTGGACTTTGCTGACATTTTCTCGAGTAGCATTTCATATCTTTCTCTATCGCATTTGTTAGTTATTGGAATTTCAAAGTAGTTCGTTCATCTTGTTATAAAATTCTCGGGGACAAGGAGGGTGGAACTGCTACAATCCTAATTCTTTTCTTGTTTTTTTTCATTGTTCTATTGTTTTAGTTGTTTCTTTATAAAATAAGGCGGTATCAGGTGTACGGAGATGACTGGATCTCGTCTCATGTTCTTTTGACACACCTGATGCATACTGGTTGTAATTTAGTTTTATGGTTTTGATTTAAATAGCAATTACTTTTATCTGATGCGCAGAAAAGTTTGTAAGTTCCTTGGACAATTGAATTATACAATAATACAAGAATATGGTTCTAATAAGTATGTATATTCAATGTTGTCCCCCCTGTTTTTAGCTCATTTGCTATAATGAAATCTGCAGGGCCTTTGCTCATCTTTGGCACCTCATTTTCATTCTATGTTTCAGTTATGGCTTTCTATCAATTACTTTGTTTTAACACTGTATTTTTTGTTGTATTCTTGATTCTCTCTCCCATTTCATCGTGCTTTTTTTAAATAAAAAAAAAAAGTTAATTCATAGACTGATGCGGAACTTGTACACTGCGTAGTTGAGAACGAGGTTTTGATCATTTAGGTTCAGCTTCTTGATTGTGTGGTTTGAAAGGGGAGAATTGACAGGTTTGAGAGGGCCCACTCTCAAAAGAGTTCCTTGAACTTTTTGGGGCCTTTTTTGTGGCTTCGACACTATTTGTGAAGAGACCATTTTTCTTCTGACAAAACTTATTTTGTTAGTTTAAAAAATCAAAATAAAAAAAAAAAAAACTTATTTGTTAGTTTAAATTGAGTATTCATAGATATTTTGTTTAACAATTGAGTCTCCGTATTTTTCTTGTGTAAAATAAAATGAAATGTCTAAAATACCCTTAAATAGTATCTCACGTGTGAGGCATATGTCGGTGTTGACGGAAAGGAAATAGAAAATTCTCAAACAATTTACGATTGATGTGATATTTGTGTGGGTAGAATTGGTCTTGTGCTTTTTTTTTTTCCGGTCTTGTGCTTTAGATGCCCTCTCCCTTTCTTCTTAGATGCCCCCGACCACGTAACCACATCCCTTCCTTCTTCCCGATGCAACCCCTCCCTAAATTATCTGGATTTCTGCAAAATTTCTAACCAGCAGAAAAACATCATTGAATTAAATCTCCATCAATTGAATTAAACCAGATTGTTAATATACAATACCCATCAACACCAATTGAATTAAACCAGATTGTTAATATGCAATACCCATAAAAAAAATGGCAATTTAGTGCAACAAAAAAAAATGTTCAACTCAATGATGAAGGAATTCATTGATTAAGCTGGTTATAAGGCAAAAGGTTGAATTCATTGATGAAGCTGGTCTAGTAAAGTTCACAAGGGTACCCGTGGTTCAAGAACTAGCTCGTAACGGGTCGAATACTTGCCCCATATGTTCATACAAGGAGACGGTCCGTACATTGCCCTATCTTCCACCACTGCAATTCCAACCATAGACGTGGCCAAAATCCGATCCGGATCCGAGTCGGAGCTATCCAATTTGGCCACTGCTGCTAAGGATTGGGGTTTCTTTCTCATCATAAACCATGGGATTGAGTCGGAAGTTATGGAGGATGTGAAAAGGGTAGTAAAGGGATTTTACAGTTTATCGTTGGATGAAAAGAAAGCTAGTGTTGGGACGTATAAGAGTGTTGATAATATGGGTTATGGGCGGAATTTTGTGAAATCCCCAAATCAGGCTTTGGATTGGATTGATCGTTTGACTATGAAGGCAGCTCCCAAGGAAGCAACCCATGGACTCAGAGTTTGGCCTCAAAATCCTCCAGATTTCAGGTAATGAAATATTAAATTCCTATAGTTATTGCCTCAGCTGGAAAAAAACAGAGATGGTCCTCAAGAGGAGAGATGCTATTTGGCAATTCTATTTTCCTGCTAATTTTGTTTGTTACCTATTTGGAGTATCTGGTGTTCACCGCTAATATGGTGATTAATTGAGACTCAATTTCACGGTTAATTCATAGCGTAATCGCTAAATAAGTAGACTCTTTTTCACTGCTATTTACGCGGAGCCCACAACCGCAGAAAATTCTCACCTTAAAATTCAAATACTCATCAACCGTGAGACATATGACAGCTCTAAATAAGCTGAAAAATAAGTCTCTTAACACCGCAACTTTTTTCAATACTATCTGCACACTATTTTGTGGAAAAAATTTCTATGGAATGGACTTGTAAATATCTGTGAGACATGGAGGCCAGTAGGACTTATCATGCATGTGGGTTCTGTGTCGGTACTGTCTAAAATTATGTGAGAGGAGTGTGAAGCAGGATTCCATGCCAGACTTCCCTCTATGTTGCTCCACATTAAAGATCAATTCTGTTTACGAATTCCAAACAAAATCTCCAAAATCAAACCTTTTTAATCCTACCCTTAAGACTTGGGATCAATCAGGTTTAGTAATTGCAATTTTCATGGCAGGCAAGCAATTGAAAAATATGTTGAAGAAGGAAGAAACGTGTGCAAGGAATTACTCCAAGCGCTTTCTAAAGTTTTATCATTAGAGAAAAACGTTTTTACGGAATTCATAGACAAGAAAACTAGCGAGATTAAGGTTAGAGTGAACTACTATCCACCCTGTCCAAGACCGGACCAGTCTATAGGCATAAGCCCACATTCGGATGCCAGTTTACTTACTCTATTGATCCAGTCTGATGCCTCTAATGGGCTTCAAGTGTTCAAGGACAAGAAATGGATGGGCCTGGAATGGCCCAATGATGAATTACTGGTGAATTTTGGAGATTTGCTGGAAATACTTAGCAATGGCTGCTTTAAGAGTCCATGGCATCGGGTGGTTGTTCAACGGGATGTTGACCGGTTCTCGGTGGCTCTGTTTTATAATCCGCCGGGCGAGGCGGAGATCGAACCGGTCGGAAATGGAACGGTTATGAGGTATAAGAAGGTGGTGGTTGGAGAATATTTGAAGCATTTTTATAAGGTTTCTCCAACGGCTAATAAAGAAGCTATCAACTTTGCTCAGTTGTAAATTAATTTGTTGTGTATTATTATGTATAATCGTTTTTCTTTCTTGTTTGTTGTATTTTTGTTCAAGTATTCAAATATGTAAGAAGGGGAAGTAATAAATGTTTGCAGGAAATTTTGTCAGGTCGAATAAGATATCTTTTAGATTATAAATAATTTAGTTTAATAAAAATAATTATGTCACAGGTAAATTTAGAATAAACGGTCTAAAGTATGAGAGAAAGATTTGCTGAATTCGTCTTTCAAGTCACATCCTTTTGTGTTAGGGTAAATTTAGGGCAAGGGTGTAGGTTATAAATGACGGAAATCCGTCATTAACTCTCGAGAAATCGTTTTTGCTAAAAATGTTACCCACTTAAAACAAACTCTCGAGAATTCATCCATGCAACCTTGAGACTCCGTCCCTGCCAGTAAAATTGCCTGGCTAAAATAAATTGACATGTACGTACCTTTTTGCATAACAAGTGCTATTTTGAATTCGTTTTCAACTAGGTGTCTCCGTCTATTTTTTCCCCTTGTGCGTAAAAAAAAAACTAAAAATGGATTTTTTCTTGAGGGGAAATTGATTGGTCGGATCCTTTTTGGCATTTCAATCACATGTATCATTTAACTACAAAAAAAAATCATTCATATAATCTACACTAAAATGAATGAACTGGGCGAATTTCATATAACTTAAACTAAAATAGATAAAACCGGTGAATGAATAAAACTCGGTGCGACATTTTTGTACCTTTTATATTACTCTAATTAGGTGTAAAAGGATTGATTCATTAGCTAGTGCAATGTATGTAATAAGTTTGATATTGCTAGTTAGGTATCGGTAGTCCGCCATTTATGTCATAGAGGTAGAATAATAAGTCATTTTCAGCAAAGAAAATAACAATTGGACTATTTGATTGTCAATTAAACACTCTAAAATCCTCATACCCTTGATTATAATAGTTCAATTAATCCAGTATAGCAGCAAATATACTATTGTTTTCAAGATAATCATTCTAAGTAGCACATTCCGCTGCTTAAGTAATAGTTTAGCGACTTAATCGCGACTTAAGGGGACTAGAAATCAAACTGTAGCAACTTTAAGGGGAAAGAAGTAGTAGCACCTTCTTATCTATGAGCAAAATATAAATTAGGAAAAAGACCGCCATTGTCGATAAATCGAGTCATGCACTTGTAATGATACTCTATATATATCTACATCATTGGCAATGTGAATTTAAACTTTAAATTGAAGGTATACACACAGACACACACTTGGGTTTAAACTTTAAAGTGAAGGAAAGTATTTTGTAAGGCTAAAAGGGAGCTTATAGAATTCTTCACTTCTGGGATCTCTGTCAAAGGTTCTGAACTTAGCCCACCAATGCCTACCACTATCTTTCCTTGTTAAGGTATGTTTTCGCGCCAAAGTCAAGTCCAGAAACAGGGCAACGATTCCAGCTACTGTGGCCGGAGATGTGAAGATCACCAGCATCAATTGGTTAAACTGCAGAAAATGCAGTTTCACATTAGCATTCACGTTGTTAATAGCTTAAACGAATGAGTGCCTCTAATTCGTAGTTCAGGAGACCAGGGGTTTAACATTAGCAACGTCAGCAAATAAATAAATAAATTGCGAAAAACTATTGAGTGGGAGATGAGGTCAAGTGATACATACCCATAATGCCTTAGTGTTAACAGGGCCGTGACCCGAAGTTAATACATAGCCATTGAAGTATTGTGGCACTGAAAGCCCCATGAAGAATGAGAAGCCTAATATAAACTTTGTTCTGAAGCTATTAAGATTGCAGTACTGCAATAGACCAAGACCAGCAGAAGCTGCCAAATCCAATGAAAATGAGATGAAAATTCAGTCAAACGGATTTAGGAATAACTTTTTATGTAGCGGGGCATGGTAGCACCCACAATAATGTACTTGGCAACTAAACTCGCTATGCCAAAAGAGATATACCGAGATGATAGTGGGTACTTAGACCCACCTTATATACCAGTCACAACTTTCATTCTTATCCAATATGAGACATTTACCATATGGGACTGGGGTGGTTTCACATTTTAAGTCATTTATCGATCAAGAAGAGAAATAGTTGTATGTTTTTAATTACCAATAAATACGAAATACTACAATCTATCGTGGTATTTGTGGACAAAAAGGGAAACGTGATACTCACACATGAAGGCAAACAAGCGCAGTACAATGCTCCAACAATTGGCAGTGGTATCGAAGCAAGAACAGCTCCAAACTTTCCTGATAACGAAAAAAATAGAGATGTCGCCGTGAGTCCAAACAATATTTGACCCTAAACTAAATTTGAATATCTACGAGCATTAAATTTGGAGCGGGCGCAAACTAGAGTTTAGTCATAAAAATTAGAGAAAGACATGAATAGTTGCATCTTGAATTTCATGATAATCTTGTGAATAGGAGGACCGTGACATACCTAGCACGGAAAAGAAAATCATAAAAACTGCTGATGTTTGGATTACTCTTCTGCTTCCGACACGCGTCAGTGCCAGCAGACCGACATTTTCGCTATAAATTTAACAGAGAAATTTCATAAGATATAGCCAAAATCCTTGCACTAACACAAGAAAATCACAGATGAACTAAGACGACAGATAAAATGATAAAAAGTTATATAAACTAGAGGACCAAATAAAGTTTTACGAATTCTCTTAGCGTTGCAGACTATGTTGACATATTATTGAGGAAATAAGGCAATATCAGAGTAGTGTAATTACACTGATACGGTAGATCCACTCGCAGTCCCCCACAAGCCATCCAGTAAAATGCCTATTCCCTGCTTGCATATGAAATACAAATTGTGTGCATAAAAGAGAGACTTTCCGATATCGTTAAAAAGAAATATCATGATTTAGTAATTGATTGTTTCCTACCAACCAACCAATTCCACGGCTCAGAACAGAAGGCGGGATATGTGTAGCGCTTCCAAATCGTGCTGCTGCTATAAATGCTCCCGTAGACTGTCCAAAGCAAAAAGGCTTAGAGGTAAATATAGGAGATAGCTCTTAACCTTGAAAGAAACTTATTATGGAATCGAGCCCATTTCAAATGGAGTACAACAATCAAGAAAATTAAGGACCGGGGAGTTTAAGGAAAAATGATTTATGAACGTTAATCGACAAGGTCCTAGTAGAGATTGAAATATGCATTACGAATGTTTACCTCAACAATTGCAACAAATGCAGCTGCTATCATAACAAAAGATTCTCCAGCTTCTAGAGTCGGAGTACCCCATTGCCATGGATACGGAAATCTTATCCTGCATATTGGGAAACGAGAAGGCAGAAACGAAGGTAAAACCTGTCAGTGCAAACTTGAATCAGAATAAAGTACACTTGAATTTAAGAGCAATAAATGAAATTATGAATTTAGAGTCATGTTATAAAATTATGCGTTAGAATCTGGCGTCAAGGCAGACAGATCACAATTTCACAACTATGGTATTTAGAATCCAGAACGTGACAAAGATGTGATATCAGTTATGTAAGTGACTCAGAACAACAGAAGATACTAATAAGCTGCATAAGTTTGAACTTGCCATGAAGCTCCGCTAATAAGCCCAGAGCGATCAACGCGGCAGCTGAACTGAGTTGCTGGTTGGCTATTTTTATATGCACCAGCTGCAGTCAGAAGGGCAGCATATGCCCATACTAGTCCCACAGAGATTAGGACTGCAAATCGATCAAAAATGGGTCTTTGGAGTTTGTAAAATTGAGGAATATACTGCATAAGCAATGATTACGCATGTTATCAGCATAGAAAATCCAGAAACAGGCCCAAGTTGAAGATGTAGACACAAATCATGTCATATTTAGCTGAGTAACTGATTCAGGTGTTGGAGAAGCTTATAATTGATCAGATTTCAGTATAACTAATATGAATAAGTATCCGTGCCAGAGACGTCGGGGTATTCTCCTTATGTATTTCACTTTAACAAAGGAAGCAAACTGATAAACAGATACTCTTATAAAGACCATCGTTCCATAAATTTTAGGCTTCTTCCATTTTCTGTGTTCCGTTATGTGATTAATGAAGGCCCTAGCATGCTGACAAAGATGAAAATGGTAAAGCACTCAAACGTGTAAATTAAAAACTTGACAAACAAGGGTACTTTAAGCAGGCTTGGAGGACAACAAGGAAGTGGATTTACCTGTGATAAAAAAACCAGAATAACCAATTCCGGAAGACCAACCTCAACACATTGAGCAAGCTGTTATAATGAAAAAAGAAAAACTAGGTAAAGAAATAAGCATTAGACGAAACATCACATTTCGAGTAGGAAATGATAGTAACCACGTCTACACATTAACGGCCAATAGTAATAGATATAGCATATACTAGTATAAACCATAAAAGTTCACAAATGAGAGCGCATTTATATAGGAAACTAAGTTTCTAGATCTAATTATCTGTTATTCTTGGTATCCCAAAGCAAAACACGAGAGAAAAAATGAAATTTTAATACGTTAACTATCAAATTTCAACTATCTATTGGGACATACCAGGGGGAATCCTTGTTGATAAAGCCCAAGGCCGACAAGAGTTACCAAAGGAACAGCAGAAAGAGGGCTAAGGAGCCTACATTATAAGACTAATGGAATGAGTTTCTTTCAATAACCCAAAACACAAAAACTAAAATTTGAAACAACACCGGAAAACATACCTCACAACAATTCTCCATATACCCAAAAAGCCAAACAATATTGGAAGTAAGGACGAAATCATGACCGCTCCTTGAATTCCTCTCATTGATCTTAGAAACCTCTATCAATAGTAACATGAAAAAAAGAAAAGCAACAACACATTTTATATGAAATTAAGGCAAATTAGTGATATCAGTACCTGAACATTTTACGTTGATACAAGTACTAATGAATTAACAATACTTAGAAAGGAATAATTGAGGATTGTAGATCAAATACTAACCTGACGAGGACTAACAAATTGATTATATCTACTAGCTAATGCAATAAAAACAGCCGGAATTATGTATCTAAATGAACCACCAATCACCACCGGAAGCCGAGTCCCAAACCAAGATTGTAACAATGTGTTGAGCCCCGACACGAAGAGCAATGTCTGAATCACTTGAGCTTTCTCTCTCTGTGTTAGAGCAAGAGATAATTAAACAAACAAAGGCCATAAATTTCATCAAAACCATTTCTTATGCTATTATATCCACTCTATCTATCAGTACTTCCCACTCGGAATAATGGGATGGGTCCTGTTTCAACATCCGCCCTCTCCCCCGATAACAAATTATTTTATTTTAATTTTTTTCAAGAAAGGCTAAAGTGATTAGTACAAAACTTTATACTCGGAATCATAAATTGCAGATAAAATTTTTTTTTTTAAAAAAAAAAACTCCAAGAAATGCTAACGTGATTATGCATAAGTCTCTACTGAGAACCATGGATCACGAGTTCGACACCCTTCCCGGTTTTAAATTTTTTTTTATTATTAAAAAAAGGAGTGAACTTACATTTCCACCGCCCATTTGGGGAACAATAATGGTGGGGATGATCACAGTAGTCCCCAACATTACCAAGAAATGTTGAAATCCCAGAATTATAGCTTCAGCTGCATTTCAATTCCAAATATTACTACTTTATAACATTCAAAATTAGCCCTTTTCAATCAAGTGGAAAAAAAAAAAGAACCCATCTTATTTTCCCCAAATAAGAAACATCAATCTTCAAAATCCCACCACCCCAATTCGAGAAATTTTATTTTAGTAGGTGAGTAAGTTAAAAAGATAATTCCCTTTTCTATAAATTTGCACTTTGGGCCTTGTATTACTCGGCTTAAAAGTAAGTTTTACTCACCTACCAAAATAAAACTTCTCTCCCAACTCAGCAAAATAAAAAAGAAATTGGTCGAGACACCGCAGCAGTAACTAATCCCTCGCAAGATTCTGAAGAGTTAAATGGTTGGCTATGAAATGCTTTTCATTCTTATAGATAGAAATCGAACTCCTATTAAGGTAGAGGCGAGTTACACCATGGCACACCTCATGATTCGGACCCAAAAAAATTAATGCATTCAAATGAAGAAAATAAGAAGAAAAAAAAAGGGAAATTGAAAAAACGTACGCCAAGAGGGATTGCTATTGACACAAAAATCAACACCGGTGAGCTGGTCTTTGACTGGATGAGGAACCAACTCATCACCCCTTGCCGGCGCCGGCATCTTTCTGGGGTTCTTAATTAAGGACCAAGAAATCAAATTTCTGTGTTTCTGGTGATTTTTAATAATTTCGATTGAATCCAACGTCGTACTCTGTTTTATTACTGGAAAAAAGCATGCAATGAAAGGAAGGATCAATCACGTGCATGTATCAGGCAGCTTCTGATCATCATTTTCATTAAAGATGAGTTGAAAAGAGCGGCCATCAGCAGTGATGCCATAGCCGACTTCAATTCAGGGACTTCTCATCATCACTGCTAAAGTACTAATTAAGAAGTAAAGAAAGGGAAGCACTTTTATGACAAGCCGCTTACTACTTCGGAGAGTTTCTACAGTGAAGAATTAGTCACTAATATTATGTATAATAGGATTATTGTAGATTTTTTAATAAGTGTTACATATCATACAATAAATTAATAAATATTTTAATATTTTTTTGCTCAATATATTTTTTTTTAAAAAAATGACAGTTAAATTAATTCGAGATAAATAAATGTTTAATATATACTGATTTTTTTGTATTTAACATCATAGTTAGAGTAGATAAAAAAAAGTGATGAGAGATAAAAAAGACACGATATTCAGCAATTAGGAAAAAAAATTGTTTGGTAGCAGAAGTTGAGAAATTTCCATTACAAACCCAACAAACATTGGTCGCATTTATTCTTTATTATTTGAATCCTTTTTAATGAAAAAATCCATTTTATAACTATAAGCATAGTTTATTAATAGGGCATTATAT
>JAOWBF010000039.1:4912746-4922941 GCA_028566175.1 Vinca major
ATCAATGATGGGATGGTTGCCGGTTGGCGCAACCCGAGCATCTCTATGAATGGCAAGCTCTATGCTCTGGATTGTCGCGATGGATGCAAGCTTAGGGTATATGATGAAGCCACAAATTCCTGGCACAGATTTATTGACAGCAAGCTCCACCTTGGGAGCTCTCGTGCTCTGGAGGCGGCCGCTCTTGTCCCCCTCAATGGGAAGCTCTGTATTATCCGAAACAATATGAGCATAAGTATTGTTGACGTCTCGAGTCCTGATAAACAAGTCGAAAGCAATCCTCATCTTTGGGAAAATATTGCTGGTAAAGGTCATCTGAAAAATATATTCACAAGTTTATGGTCGAGTATAGCCGGTCGAAATGGCTTGAAGAGTCATATTGTTCACTGTCAAGTCCTTCAAGCATGAGAACAGGCATTCACATGCTTATGCTTTTAGTAACTCCAATTTTGCGTCGTTTTCTTGAAACTTTTGATGGGAGAAGTAATTTCCAGACTGTTGCAGACCATCAGTGCACGGGATTTCCTTACCTTTTCGGACCAAATAATGGCGCTTGTTTCTATGGCTCTCGGATGTTTATACATTTTTTTCCGATTATCAATCACTGACGATCTGCAACATTTCTGGATATTAATCATATCCCAAAGACTCATACATAGATAGATATCTCTGTCATGATCATGAAGACCGCCCCAACTACTGGTAGAAATCTCTCCTAGGAGTTTGGCCACGAATGATGGAAATTCAGTTGGTGAGCAGGTATGGCGAAGTTACGACTTACTTCTGGTATCTGTGATAGAATCTTGAGGCCATTCTATATACTCATCAAGAGAAGAAGTAGATCTTTCGCCATTTCCATCTGTAGTTGTTGGTATATTACTCTTGGGGACGTACCTTTCTCGGCCTTTTGGCTTAAGAACAAGTGTACTCTTGGGATATATTTAGCTGAAACTCCTGGAGACCCTTTGTGAATATTTGCAGGTTTATTAAGATTATATAAGACATCCAGATTTTAGATGCCATCTTCTTGAGCGTATTTCTTTTATTTCTGCTTTAATATGGAGTATATTTTGCTGTTCTTTCTTATTTCTGTCTCTGGAACTGATACACCTGCAATTTTCCTTCCATTTCTTCAAAGATCATTCAATTTCAGTCTTACAGCCAGGGACGAAGACAGGCCCCTAAGATTTTTAAAAATACTACTATTTATCGAAATTTTATGTGTATTTTGAAAAAATTTGAATTTTTTTTATCAGTTTCGCCCCCCAAGAATTTTTTTTGCTGTTTTTATTGCCCCAAGAATTTTTTACATACTGTTGCAGTTTCGCCCTCAACACCAGATTCCTACTTTTGTGCCTGCTTACAGCCCTTTTCTTCTATCACTATGTAATAAAATGTTTGGGACATCTGCCAAACCGGAAGGAGGGAGGGAACCTCAACGTAAATGGTTCTGTTCTGGCAACTACTACCAGTCATCTGCCATCTGCCACCAACGAGAGGCATATGTGGGGTGCCTTCTTGCGGTAGAGTAAGACAAGGCCTCCCACCAATCGAGCTGATGTGTCACCTTAATTTATATCTTCCACAATTCCTGCCGGATCGGGAAGTAGGAAACTGTGGACGTGGGTATCGCCTTTTTGTGTAGGGAGATGATGTGTACACTCAGTGGCAGATTCGGGTGGACCGCTCCTTAAGATTTTGAAACTCACGTATTTTATTCTTAGGAATTTATTTGCATTCCAAAACCCCTTGATATTGGATTTTTATGATATATGTTTTAACAATAGTTTCTAAAGTGCTGGTCAAAATGACGCTTCATACATGAGCAAAAATCGATCTCTTAACCTCTCATACGAAAAAAAACAACTTTGATTTATGATTCAATCTTTAGATGTATATCATGTATGTGATTTAGAAGAACACATTATTTCACGGCTAGCAATCTCTCTTAATGTACTATCCAAAAAAACTTCATTAAGGTCTGTAGCTGAATGTGGGCTTTTATAGAGAAAAGCCCATATTTTGTATTGGGCTGGAACAAGTACGATAAGTTACTACTTGGGTTGGGCTGTTGGGCACCCGCCGCCGAATACAGAACTTCCTTCCTTCACTTCCCCCTTTTCAATGTCTTCTTCGTAATCTCTCATGTTTCGGCGTTTATAGATTGCAGAGGTACTTTTCTTTTCAATTTTCATGTCAACTCCTTATCTGTATGTTTGTTGAATTTTTAGATTACGTAACCTAATTCTGTATTCTTTTACGTTATTGCTATTAACATTTTTTTTATCCTTTTGTTCTTATTATGATTTTGGGGGAGACTGGAGGGTTCTTCATGGGGTGTATTAAGTCTGCGTTATTTGGACTGTGCATTGTTAAATTTATCTCTCCGGTGCTTGAGCAGTCTTACTATCTTTGGCTTTGGCATCTACATAATTTTCTGCTTGTCTGTATTGTAGTTCACTGTTGGTCATGGAAAGAGGTGATAGTGTACTGGATGTTATATTTGAAGATGAGAATCTTGAGGATGCCGAAGATGCTGAAATGATGGATATAGAGGATGGTGAGATTGTTGGGGAGAACCTAAATGCTGAATCTGACGAACATGCTGGTTCATCAGATGTTAAGACTATCAAAATGGAAAGTCGCAATGATAATCCAGGACACAGTAAGAGTAAAAAGAAGAAGAAGAAGAATAAGAAGCGGAAGAGAGGCACTTCTGGTCCAAACATCACTGATATTAACAGGTCTGCTCTTGCTGAAGTTGCTTTATACTAAAAGGGTTTAAATTAAAAAGAAATTAGTTGCTTTGCATCTTCTTCCCTCTCTCATGCTAATTTTATCTTGTTATCTCCCACTGCATCCTGTTTGTTGTTCACAATCACACTTTCACACATAATCCTTTCTTTCTTTGGTTCATGTAACTGGTCCTAATTACTTGGAACTAAGACTTGGTGGTGGTTGTTGTATCTCCTACTGCATCCTGTTTGTTTACTGTTATCTACCTGTAATTTTCCGTGAAATAATTTTAATGGAAAGTTGAATTAGTCGGAGTTAGGATTTTCTGATACCCTTGGAAAGGATCTTGAATCTGAGCTAGTGTTGCTTTTCTAAAATGATAATCTTTAATTTCTCCGGTGTCAGGGTATGGTAGACTTTTGGGCTTGTGAAGATAGTATATCAATCTTCTAGATTAAGAGAGAACAAGAAGAAGATATATCCATTTACCAGAACTCACATTCTTTTTTCCCTTTTGCCATTTTTCCTTCTTTGTTTTTGTTTTTTTTGTGGGCCTGGGGACGGGGGTGTTGTTGAATTCAGCTGTATTCTTTTGGTTGAAATGACATATACTCCTTCAGCTCTTACAAGTTACAACATCTGCTTTTCATTGAATTATCTATTGTCATTCCAGTATCTAATGGGTTCAGACTGGTAACATTTTTTCTTTGTATTGCCATATGTAGATTCGTTATTGATGTCTGTAGGCGGCTGAAGGAGAGGAAATCTTATTTAATCTGGACTGCTGTGGGTTGTCTTGGCGTTTCTGCTTTCAGTGATCTCGTTAAAGAGGTAATATATTGATAGTCAAATTCTATTTTGCTAGATTGGCATATTTCTGTACATGATTAGTAAACTTACTTCTGTATGAGTGCAATAATTTTACTTGAAAAGAAAGAAGAAAGAAGAAAAACAAATGAATGAAACACTGTTGGTAATTTCAAAAAATGTTGAACTAGTCTAGGGTAATTGATTGTCTTCATGAACTAAAAATGTACACCCAATTAATAATATTCTTCTTCTTCAGTAGATTCGTATAATTTGTTAGGAAATTTGTTTGGCTTTCTATGTTCTACATGTACAAGAAAGAGGTCAATACTAGGATGTTTTCTACTAGTCTGTCAAGGTGTATACCGAATTAATTTGTTTGACATCGGGATTGTAGTGTTTGTACCAGCAATTCAATTTCATAACTTCTTTGTCCTTGAAACATTGCTGTTTTTATCTTAGAACTGACACACCTCCACTGTTAGCAGATGCCCTAGAGGTTTTGGCAACGTCATTATCCTGTGATTAGTTTGAGTATATTGGCTTGAAGATGCCATTTGTATGTTTTTATGCATGATGCATGCCCTTAAGTTATGCATGCTTTCTGGTACAGGGTGTATTTGAAAGTATTGGGAAATAATTTGTTCTCTCTGCGGGTTCTAAGAAAAATCTGCTTAATAATTGCAACAGAAAGGTGAGAGGTTGGGGGTCAACGATCTTCTGCAGTACATTTGAGGAACTGATTTAGTGCTTTTTTTGGTATCTGATGCCTAGTTTTCTTTCCCTATACTCTTGCAGATGTTCATGAAGAAGCTTTTATCTGAGATAGCCTCCGGTTGAACCTCTTTGTAGTTTCCTATTCCTGTAGGCTGATCTAAATGGTATGCCACATAGGAAGCATTCATACACAAAGTTCCAAAGTCACTTTTTCTTCCAAGAAAAAAAAACAGGGGTTGGGGGGTGGACTAACGTTTTCCCCCCCTCCTAACAACTGTTCCCCTAAACGGAGTGAAAAATCTTGACTTCACAGTCTGCAATAAATTTGCTATGACCAGATTTACTTGAAGACTTGCATGTCTGCCTAATTATCGTTTAGTCTCGAAAATGTTACTGATTGAAAAGTAAGAAAGTGTGCTTGTTTGTGAAAAATAGATTTAATTTGGGGTTCATCACTAGTGTGGAACTTTCTAGCCACTAGAGCATAGTGCGACTACTTTTAACCTGGCAGGTGGTTTGCATGCCTGAACTAAAGTTTTACATTTGAGGGATGTGTTTTGAGAATGGTAGCTTCCTGGCTCTTGGTTGGGTATATGGTCTCGTTTCTCAACTATATTAGATTAGACCATGTTCTTTTATTATGTTGTAGTAGTGTCGTACCTGAAGGTGGCAGATCCAGATTCTGATAGGAACAGATGGAGCTGTGTAGGATAAGCGTTGTAAAAAATTATGTAATGGATGAATAAACGAAGTCAATTAAACATGACTCTCATGATTCATTTAGTTGTGAGCTTAGAAGGTCATGGACTTCTTGTTACTGGCTTTGAGATAAAAAGGGGAATATCACATTCGTGAGTGGTTTATTTTTTTTTCCATTTTCAGATGAACTTGTTCTTGGTTGAAACTTTTCTTGTTAAAGGCCTAAGCTTTCTTGCATATAAGAATTTGACTGCGATTACTTCCTTTTGATTTACTGCCCCAGTTATGGTTTTCTACAATTTTTAAGTTTGTTTTGCGGTTTAGTTACATAGAACCTTTTGCTTGGCAGGTGGAAGCAATTCAGGCCTGTGGAGGTCAGAAGACTAATGATGGTGGACGTTACCGTACTGGTGGTGGAATATTATGGAACATTCTTAAAGTCCGCGATCCAAATGCTTACAAAGAGATTATGAGGAAAGGAAAGGAATTTGAGGTATGCTATTTCTTTTTCTTTTTCTTTTTCATTTTTTGTTTCATTACCTCGTTTGGTTGCTGTGCCCCCGTCTCCTTTGCCACATTATTTCTTGCTTAGATAATAAGAAGAGAAGATCACAGGAGCCCTAAAGTATATGGTGTTTCATGCATGTATACTACATTTTCCATCATGTTTGTTCCATTAGTAACTCTGGGAATAAAAAAGAGAAATAAAGTTAAAATCACCTTACCAAGAGAAAGGATAAGCATCTGGTATGTAACTTTGAGATATGCACTGGGCAAGGAATATACTATCGACGCGTGAGAGGGAGAAAGGAAGTATAGATGTACTTGTCAATATATAGCAAAATATTAGGAAGATACCATTTGATTGCGAGGCTATTATGTTTGGTAAGGTACGGACCCAACAATTGTGGAACGAATGGAGAGAACTTTATTGAATACAACGAATTATTCACATCTTGATGCTCAGGATCCTCTTTCTTTTGTTTTGCTATCACTGTTATGTAGATGTAAATTGTTTCAGTTGTGCATGAGTTGAGGGTTCATAAAGGTCTTCTTTTCTCATCATTCTCTGGATGCCATATTTCTTTTGTATTACTACTACCACGTCTACCAAGTCCTGAAGTAAATAAATATTATTTTGCAGAAGCAGTTTAAGCCACAAAATCTCCACCAAGAACCTCAGAACAACGAAATGGACTCTTCCAAAGCAATCAAATCTACATCGACAGGACAGAGCACTCATGAAGTTTCAGATAAATTTCAACAAACATCTCTTGCTCAAGATCAGCTTGAACAGTCAAAGGGTGAGCAGACACGGACATCTGTTCTTGATCGAGTGCGGATCCCAGTTGCGTATGATGATCTGCTCGAAGGAGAAATTCCAAAGGATCAAGAAACTTGATATATGACTTGGCATATCCCCCGCCCCCTCCCTTTCGTTTCCCCCTGATGGGTATGCCTTAGCACATACCATAACTTGTTAAGCGGCTTTTTAATTTGCTTTAACATGAGCTTTCCGTATCCCTTTTTTATTTCTCTCTCCTTCAGAGTTTAATAGTCTTGTGGTTGGACAACAAGCCGAGAATTGTGTATATACTTTTGTCTGAGAGACTAATTTGCTTGACGGTATAAAATACTGATCGACTAATTATGAATCTGTTATGAGAAGGTGATTTGGGTGTATGCTCTGTTTTAGTGATCAATGCATTATGTTCTCATATATGATTAGTTTTCGCCTTTTTTATTCTTTATGTTGGGGTGTGGGGTGGGCAATGCCCGAGATCTTTCAATTTGGTATGGGGTGTTTACAGCTTGGCTCTTAGTCTATTGCTTTCACTCCTTTCTTCTACCCTTATTTAGGTCTCAACAGTGGAAGGTGGCGTAAGTTCGAATTAGAAGGATGCTCTGAAGCACTCGAGTCGTTTGATTCGACGGTTGAGATAACTATTTCTAAACAACTATATTAGGTGTTCGATTAAACGATCTGACATTTGAGATTGGTTTAGCACGGTTCCACTGAAGCACTGGCTTTTTAATTGATTTGTCAAGAAATTCACTCTCTGCTTAGTGAAAAAATCTCACGTAAATTATACTATAATGGCAAAACAGCAGCAGGGTGCTTTTATATAGCTTACAGATGTTTGACTATATTGCCCTTTTATCCAAGAACAGACAGATTACAGTACTATCATCTCTCTTGCTATTTGGAAACTTCTGTTTCCAGGCAGCAATTGATGCCTCAACAACTGCCCTTGCTGCGGCTTCCTCGTTCACAGCCAATGAAACTATAGATACTACTTCATCATTGCTAAGCACATCCCACACCTGAAACCAATCATTCAGATTTGTCAGTGACTATTAAGAGCAGTTCTGAACTTTAAAACGGACACAGATACTGATTAGGTCTTAAATTATAGCGGGAAGAGGGAGACGGGCATACCCCGTCTGTGGCGAGCAGGAGGAACTGGTCACTTGGAGAGAGTTGGTGAGAGGAGACCTCGGGAATGGCAATGATGCCATGGTTTTTGAGCATGAAGTCTCCAAAAGCTCTGGACATGGCTAGACCTGGGGAGTCCTCGTGGGGTAGCCACACTCTTTGAATGTGTGGTTCTTCCTGTAATGCCATCACTCTGCCATTGCATTTTCTTATTCTCTCTGCTTCCACTGCACCACAATTGAATCACAAGTCAATATCTCATTGAAGAAAAATCATGAAAATTCAACCATCATGGTTTGGTTGGTTTGAAATAAGAAAGGAAAAGGGTAGGAAGGTAAAAGTGGATTTAAATACCTCATTTTTATTGATTTTTGTGATATTAGGGGTAAAATAGTAAATATATCCTTTCTGCTATCTTTTTCATTTTGAAAAGGGGTGGAGGAACTTTTGGCTAAGTGCTAGTGTCGAACCTAGATATTCACCCTGGGCGATAACAAAATTATTTTTTTAAAATGAAAAAATTCCTATCTTGCCCTTATCCCCCACAAGAATTACTATACATGATCTCAAATGAAAGAATTAAAAGGTCTTACTGGGTAATCCAGGCTTGAGATCACTTGTCAGCTGAACTGGAACAATGCCTTTTTCAGTTTTTGTTCCCAGAATTGCCCTTGAATCCCCAAGATTTCCAATAATAAGATTTTCACCCTGCAAAATATTCCAAGTTTTTTTTTATACTTCCAAAAATTCAAAATAAACAACAACAAAAAAAAAAAACCCAAAAAAAAAATTGTAATTTCATTCTCCTAATTAATTAATTAATTACCTGTCTTACAACAACAACAGCAGTGGTTCCACTGCAAGAGCAATCCACATTCTCAAGAAGCTTAACTTCTTTGTCCATCACTTTGAAGGCACTAATAAAAGCCTCTTTCCACTTTCCATATTTCTTGATTTCACCATCTCCTTTTTCATTATTATATCTTGGTGAACTAATTATCTTTCCCATGTCATTTATTTGATTTAATAGCAATGAAGGTAACCTATTCTTCACCAACTTACTCACTATATGACCATTATACCCATGCCCATCAAACACTCCACACAAATCTCCATCTTCCATTCCATACCCCTATTAAAACAAATCCCATAATCAGATTTTGCAATTGGCACGAAAAACACTGTAATAGTTCTGTTATGGATCAAGTCTATGTCGCTATATATTAATTTTGTCGTCCTCAATTGTTATTCGTTAATTATTGAGGATTGCAAGATTCATACGTGGGGACATAGACGTGGTCCTTAACAAATTTTTATTGGAAATAGAGACATGATTGTAGGGGCATACCTGGTAGAGAATGGCAGAATCTTGGTTCAACCCTTTGCAACCTTGATGAGAAAAAATGGAGCCAAGATTTAGGAAGTTATTAGAAGAAATTAAGTGATGAGAATCTTGATAATGAACCACATTTTCATGGCCATAGTCAGCAGCATGAATCTCAGAAGATGCAATGGAGATGCAAGAGCCCATTGTCAACTGCTCTGAGTATATTTTTTTATATGCAAATGAATCTGAAATACTATATATATAGTCGGTCTGTCTAAGCAATATGTTTATTTTATTTATTTATTGATTGATTTTGGTTGGGTGTCAGAGTATTTTATATTTCTACTTTCGATAGGACTAATTCAAATTTTGTGACATCTTTTATTATGGTGTTAAAGGTTTGATTTAATTCTTTTTTAATATGGCGTTATATGTAAAAGTTGAATGTGTTCTCATAACCCCGAGCTTATGGTGAGTGATAACATGTCGCCAATACTACATCAGGGACCATAGTTCGAACATCCTCGATGGATTAGTCTCTTATTTTCATCATGGGTAATTGGTCTAATATTCAAGAGCTCTAAGAGTTATACCTTACACTCGAATAAAAGTTCAAATCAGTCTCATTACTAGTCAAAACACCAAATATCTCACAAAAATAATATGTAATTTCGCTTTAATATTAACCGTTAATTATATTGTTCTTAGTGATGGACGGTTGACACAAGACTTTTAATCTGGTAAGTTGTTGATTAATTTAATGCTATAATGTGGCTCCCTAAGAGCTTGGAAACGCACTAAGATTCAATTATTATTGTTTTTAAATGGTTGGTGTGTTATTACAGACTATCCCAAGATTCACTTAAAGGGCCACCTAAGTATTAATAAAATATCTATAATTATCGTATAATTTTAGGTTTTACTTACGTGTTTGCAACTTCAAACTTGCAAAAGTTGAGATCCTACAGCTAATACGGAAGTCTTCTGTTCCCATTTCGGGTCTTATGCGCAACAACAAAAAATTCTCACATACAGATCACATAAGAGAAACATGTATTTTAGATTCAGGATATGTGTTCTGCACAACAAGTATCGTAAATTAGAATAGATGTCTATTTTAAAATTAATTTTAATTATCAAAATTTTTATCGGTTTCTAGTGGAGCCACAACTTTCTGTTCCAATAGATTCTTGTGCAGTTGACAAAAGAATACAAATATAGTATGAAATAGGTATTTTGTATGTATGTATAAAATAGGATTAAAATTGTTAATTTTTTATGTAACAATTAAAAGGCAAAAAATCGTCTGTCTCTATTCTATTCCTTTTTATTTCTCCACGAATAGATATTGTCATATGTATTTTTTTTTCTGTGGTTCCACTATTTCTTTTAGGTTATAATTTTTTAATTAAAAAATTAATACATGTCATTTTATTATTGGTGGGACAGGAAAGAAGATATCGAATGAGGAT